>VXBZ01010933.1:322624-359067 GCA_013399135.1 Heliornis fulica | reverse complement strand
GTCATCGATTGGTATTGCAGTAGGAATCTCAAAATATTTTCAAAATACTTAAAGGAAATGTTACAAAATCAGTCACTGCTACTATTTTTATTAAACTTCAAATGCTGTAGTAGGAACACCTACATAAATATTTTGTATTTATATCATATACATCGTATTTTGATATTGATGAAAACATTGACTCTAATCTACTCTATATACCATAAGCAATTAGTAGAAAAGGAAGTAATCAAACTTTATATTTTAGTTGCACAATCTGAGGCATTGGGTCCAAGAATTTCCATAACTATAAAGTATGATTTAATTTGAGGTCTTTTAGGTAAGAACTGTTTAGGGTTTGAGGTTTTTTTCTGTGAAATATGGATTCCTTATAATTTTTCACTATGAAAAGAGAGATCATGTGAAACCAGTGATACACGCAGGTCCATTCATCCTTGGAGACATGTTGTATTACTGGCCACATAACAGCTTCAAAAATTTATCATGAAAATTAGCCAACCCCGTTTGTAATTTCAGGGGAAAATAACATAGTATATTGCTGTGAAAGCTAAACCTTTTTCCTCTACTATGAAGATTAAACTCCTATTCAGGACTAAGGTTCGCTACCTGCTCAGCACATTGATCACTAGTACATTTTGCCAATATTGAGTATATAGAAAAAATAATAACATAAAGTCTTCTATTTCAAGTTGTAATAGCTTACTTAATTCAGTGTAATTTTTGCAGTGGAAAGAGGATCTATTTTTTTTCCAAGCCATGGCAGAACTCTGTAGTTAATTCCATAACTTAATTTTAATACATTGAGGATATTGAGGCAGAAATCCCCAAATTTCCATTTAGATATTCACTGTTTGCAAAGTGGGTTGCATTCCTTCTTGTAATTTTACTTTAAAATAATAGATAATTATAATTAACCATGGCACTGACTCTTCAAAGTCTGAAAATTTTTAAATAATGCCTTCCTAAAAGCCACAATTGTTAAATACGATACCACCCTTTAATAAAAGTTATCTTAAAGTGCATCAAATGTCTTCTGACCTTGCTTATACTTGTTACTATTTTCCCATAGCATATAATCATCTCTAATCCAATAAGGTTACTCACATGCAACCTATACACTGTTCTGAACCATAAAACACAGTTCCACACTTACTGTTTTAAACTTTGGGGAATTTCTAGATATTAGCTTCCCCTGACTAGAAAAGTTTGTAGCTGAAATAGAATTTAGCAGTCTGTCATGAAAAGTGCACAGACATTTAAGGCATGACTGACAGATACACAAAGATACAACTGCTGGTGTAATGGACGATAATAAGCATAATTGTTCTGATGTATCATGAACTCAGGCATAAAAGCCCCAAATACAGTGTATGTAACACTAGAGCTATTATTTTATTCCATTTTTAAATTTTATTTTAAAAATGGTTCTTTCAGCTCCAAACCCCACTGCCTAATGGACAGAGTCCTTAGTAAGCAAATGTACGTTTGTATGGTATTGGGATTGCATTGTAGTAAAATGAAATGAACAAAGCTACGTGTGCTACATTAGAGTTTTATGTCTATCTCTAACTGCCTTTTAATATTTATATACCCATTAAAAAAGATAGATGGATGACCCAAGCCACAGAACATCATGCTCCTATCAAGTTACTGAACAGGGAAAATGTGAAAAGGAGGGGAACTGTGGTGTGTGTCTTCTTTTATGAGATGCAAGCTCTTTGCTAATTCTATTTCAGGTGAGCATTAGTGGTTAGAGCACACAAATGACTAGGGTTCAGGTCTGTTGGGTGATAACCCTGGCTGAACTACAAATCTAGCAGAGTTGTGCCTCAGTTTATCATCTCTACCACAGTTGTACAGTATAGCATTTTTTTATCTGCTTCACAGAAGTGTGGAAGGGATTAATTAGTCAGTGTTTTAAATTATTCCAATGCTTAAAATCTCTACTGAGTGCAAGTGGCAACTGCAACTAATAATTATCCTTGCAAACATTCACTGATTTAACTATTCACCTGAAAATTGCTCAGCTTCAGTAGGCTGACAGATTTTCCCTGTCAAGAAAAAATATTCCAATAAACCTGTATAAGTCTGCAAATATAATGTATTTTAACTGTGGTGACAGAAAAGAAAAAGGCATTCCTCTAACATTACGGTACATCTTAGCTAAGGAAAATTATGATAAAACTCCACAAAATAACAATAGCCACACCCACCTTAAACACTCTAGCAAATAGAAAAAAATCCAAGCCTTTTTTTTTTAGACATAAAAACTGAATCTGGAAAATATTTGACTTATGGAAGGTGCAATGTGCATAGATTTTTGTTCACTCAGCCACATTTCAATATGGTTTAGTATGGCCTAAGTATAAAACTGGTCAAATATTTCTTGTTCTGGGTATATTCAACCCATTCTCTGCCCCAATACACGAAGAATCTCACAAACTCTGTTGATTTTGCAATTTTGTCAGGAAGTCATGAAATTATGGCACAAGTAAAAGCTACATTAGATCCTGACAGCAAACAGATGCCAAAATTAAGCATTAGCATTATCATTTCAGTTTATGTCTGACTGGAATACATAACAGCATTCCTCAGCAGAAAACAACGTTACCAAAGTGAAGATTAACCCTCAGAAATGCTGAAAAGAATCAAAGCAAGCCAGCTGACTAGTAGATTCTGAGCATAAATTATCAGAATCAATACTTTACAACATGTTGTTAAGATCTGTTGTGTGTACATTGTGTTAGTGGTTACACTTGCACAGGCTTGAATTTAAGTAATGGGGTGCAAGAGCTGGTCCGTCATGCAAGAAATAAACATCTTTTGATCTGTTATGCCTCTTTGGTAAAGGTGACATTCCATTGCTAGCATTGCAAAACTCTTCCCTCTCCTGTCTCTTAAGATGAACAAATACATAAAAAATATTCATACATATTAAAGAGATATTTAAATATAAACCTCCAGACAGAATACAAATTTGGCAGGCATTAAATTCTGCTTCTTACAAGAACAGTTTTCTCACTCCCTGTGCCATTTTGGGGCTTGTGTAGTAGAGGAGAAAATGGGACAACAGGGCAAATCTTACTTGGAAATATATTTGTTGACTGAGACATACAGAACATCAGAGGTGACATCTAGATTGCAGGTGAACTTACCCATATGTTTGAAGGGGTCTTACTTAAGTAGAATAACAATAGTAATGGCTTGATCTTACTGCAAGTGTAACCACTACACACTCATAAGTAGTTCACCCAAATAATGACATAAGACATTCACTCAAATGTAGTTTTTCAAAAATGTGTGTGCTGTTTACAAATACAAATAATTTTCTTTCACCTGAGACAGAGTAAGTAGATCATGTCTTTATGTTTTCAGATTTATCATATTTTATCTTAATAACTTATCAGATTGCCACCAAATCAATACTTATCTGTTTTAACTATATAATGAACGTGTCCCTCCTATATTTCTGAGTCTCTCATTCCTCTCTTCTTATGAATCCAAATCAAAACTGGGATGATCATAGTGAAGTTAAGTAATTCCAGGTATAAATGCAATATCGCAATTCAATTACAACATAACAAGGCAAAGTGTGAAATTTCTTTACATTACAATGTGGATGTTTCACTATTTCTTTTTTTATGTATTTATCCAAACATTTACAGAACCAGAGGTTTGGGGCCTATGAGTTTGTGCCCAAATAAACTTTAAATGTTTTGTAGTTCTCAACCAACTTTCTCCAGAAGTCAGTGCCTTTGAGATAAACTTGGGTTTTTTTGCCATCTCCACAATTACCTTTAGACCTTTCTCTTTTACAACAAATATTTTTCATGTTTTCCTCCTGGGGAACGGATTATTCTAATCATCTTCCTCTTGCTTTTTTTCCCAAGCAGTTTTCATGCCACTTCAGCGTTTAGTCATAACAACAAAATTCATGGAGCCTACTTAACGGCGAATCCACCATGATCTTATGTTTAAATCAATGTGAATCATGCACAGTAAAGTAATATGATTTTAAAACTTCCATATTTTCAAATAATTAGCTTAGAGTGTACTCAAAATTTTAGAAGATTCATCCATAACAGAGCTTTTTCGTTGCTTTTACAGGCAACGAATGGATCTCATTCTTCCTGTCAATAACCTATGGAAGAGGTTAATCAATGAATC
This sequence comes from Heliornis fulica, assembly GCA_013399135.1. Taxonomy (NCBI): domain Eukaryota; kingdom Metazoa; phylum Chordata; class Aves; order Gruiformes; family Heliornithidae; genus Heliornis; species Heliornis fulica. The sequence goes on along the minus strand of VXBZ01010933.1, from coordinate 354,900 downwards.
TTATCCTATTTTACTGCTGTAGAAAAGAAAACAAAACATCAGGTATTTCAGAGTTTTAAAAAATGTAGAGCTTAGAGAGCATTTTTAAGAGCAAATAGTTCCTACCTGCATTTCTACTTATATTCATGTAAACAATAAAAAATAGCCCAACAACACTATCAAGTCTCTGCATTTGAAAGCTCGCAGTTTTAGAGTGAATATACTGCAACACCAAGATATACAACAGAGTTAGTAAGGAATGTGCTGCAGAGAAACAAGGAGGTTTTACGTTCACAAATGGCTCTGCTGACTCCTGAAGGTAAACAGACTTTATAACAGGAAAGGAAACAGGAACAATCCCCATTACATTAAAAGCTACATGAAGGCTTTGGCACACACATTTTACAATACCAAAAGGGGGAAAAAAGTAACATTCAGGAGAAAAAGATAGCCTAACCAGCACACCGTTGATCTGGCCAGAAAAAACAAACACATTCCCATTAGTGTAGTCACGTATGGACTTTCACAGCTTATGCTGAGGCTGCAACTGGAGCACTGTAGTTGTCAGCTCTGCGTCTGGAAGCTTTTCTGGCTTCCTTTTGTGTAGCTATAGGTGAAGACCCTACCGCTGGAAGAAGGAGATAAGCAAAAATGTTTTAATCTGTACATTAATTATTGAAATTCATACTGTAAACAAATATTTTAGGAAACTTAGGTTATTCCAGATAGATTCTTTTCTTTGCCCTCATTCCCCTGTTACAGTATTTGAAGCAGTGTGTAATTGTGTATTGTTTCTAACACAGGGGAATTTTTTAAGGCGAAACTCATGCATTATGCATAGCAACTACAGTGGGACCTTCAATAGTCACACTTCATGAGCTAGCGAGATGGGAGAATAATTCCATATAGAGTTGCAGAGCAGAAAAGCAAACACACTTTTTCTAGAAAGACATTTGTAGATGACGGTTAATCTATCTGTACCTTCAATTTATCTGTATCTTTTTTTTCCTTTGCCCAAGGGAAAATGAGAAGCTAAAAATAAAAGAAAATGAGATGAGGGAAGTGCAAAATATGTGAAATGCACATTATAAACATCACTGGTAGCTAGCCAACATCACAACAGCAGATCTAGACCCCCAAGTAGCTTTGCAGGGTGCAAGGAAAAGACACTATAACTATCTTCTGTCACTAAGAAAAGAGCTCTAGTGTGTGACAATGATAGGAAGATGTTTACAAACCAAAGAAATTTTAATCTAGTTCTCTAACCTTCAAAAAATATTGCATGAGGATATTATATTCCCAAAGATGAATTTTCCATATCCTGGAGTAGATGAACCATCTTTACATTTGCTCCTTCCACTAACTTATTTCCAGGTAAATCATTTCAAAAAGTTATTTCAAAAGTCTCATGGAGTAGAAATACTGTCTTAACCGTTACTAAAAATGAAAAGAGTGTGGCAACAGAGTTGTTATGGGCACTCCTGTGTTTCTATAGGAAATGCATACTGATCACTCTAGCTGTACATGGTGCAATTGCACTGAAGTTCAGATGTTTTCAGTGATTTAAAAGCTTTGGAAGGAAAAAAAAAATAAAAGGCAAAAACTTGATCTCCTAGTCTTACTTGAAATACTAAGATGATAGAAATACAAACTCACAGTAGAGTTGTGTCCCCCTCTCAGATGACTGTGGAGTATTTAATCCCTCATTACTGTGCAATGACTCCATACCCCTGGTGTGCCACAGACACCCATGCTCCAGTCTTAATTACTTTTGAACAGTTACACAGGGTAACATTTACCTCACCATATGACTGCCCTCCATTGAAGTCTCTCCCTGCATCCTTATGGCTGTATGTTGGCATTCCAGAGCTTTATCACTTCTCTGCACTTTCTTTCACTTCTCTAGTTAGCCATGCCCCAGCTCTGATCCCAATTCACCATTAAGTACTTAATTCCTGTTCTTTGTTTCTTTCCCCCAAGGTCATCTGCCCTCCTTTACACACCAAGGATCCAGAGTTTGGATATCCCTTCATTTTCACCAGAGGACATTTCTAATAGCATAGCTGGATCTCACTGGAATGAGAACTGAAGTTGGTACTACCTCTCAAGAAGCCCCAATATAAGGTACGTATCAGGTCCTGGCAATAGTCTTTCTGTCTTGGGAAAACCCCTGTCTCTGTAATTAGTGTGTATATAAAATGTTACAAGACCCACAGTGGCAGCCTATAGACTGATTTATATTTATCTAATACAAGTTTCAACAGTACAGAGTTAATACATGGTGGAGGACTAGAATCTAAAATGTACTGCATTCATGCTGCAAATCTTGAAATGTATTAAAAATACCCAAAAGCAGCTGCAGGAATGTGCAGTGACAATCCATCAACAACTGTGATCGTGATCAAAAGTTGGGGGGAATTTGTCAAAATGAAAAAGAAATGAAAATCCAAAGCTTGCCAAGATCTTTGGAGTTAAATTAGTAGAAGATTATTTTTGGCAAGAAAATAGAGGAATTAGCCATAAAACAGGTTTAAAAATAGGATTTATTTTCCTTTACTATGCAATGCTTATCAGCTTAGCTGTGTTCCCATCTCCCATGAAAAACCTATTCCATAATCTGGTCTTTAGACCGTACAAACCGTTCTCAACACCAGGTCTTTGCAGTTCTGCTGACCAAAAAATGAAGTGATGGCAACTTATCCAGGCAGCCTGCATAGATGCTATCCTGGCAGGGGAAAAACTCAACCCATTTTTACTCCACAAGTTCCTTACAGTTGCCCTAATATATGTGCAGGCACATGCCTAGAGAAGTCACAGAGCAGTAACTTCCTTATCCTTTTTCCATGCACTATTATCACAGCATCTTGCATGTATTTAAAAGCTGAAGCTTGTATGACTGTTTTTCCATGAACTCCTTGCCAAAAGAATGATTCAGCTGAGCAACAGAAACCCTTTCCCATTCTTATCTGAACTTAAGAACAACTGGTCAAAGTCTTTCATATTAATTTTCCAAGTCAGGCAAGAGTTTTAAACCAAAGGAAAAACAACACAGTATGAAAAATTTTATGGCTAATAAAAAGGGAAGATCATTAATGTCTCAAGATGCTCCACAAGTTACATGAAGATAGCAAGTGAACTGAATTGAATATACATAGTAATACAATGTTCCTGTGGCTCCATCCTAATTTAACTGTTTCTGCCATACAAGGAAAATGTGATCCATCTGTTGGATAGATACTTAAGGAAAATGACTCCTTGCAGGAATTAGAGACTATTTGTGTGGGTGGTATTTAAGGTCCTACAGCTTTCACTGGGTATGTTGACAAAAACTACATTAAAAAGGAGCAATATCAGCCCAGCAGGAGTTACATAAAAACAAAATATACTTTATCTTTTTATCTGTTTCAGTATGCACTAAAAAATTTATACAGTTATTTTTAGTACCTTTTGTGTGATGCATAACAATGAAGGAGGCAGATTTATACAAATTCATAAGGACAAAACTAAGGCAGCGGAAAGAGATTATTCCATTTAATTTAAAGACTCACCCACAGTAATAAGTCTTTACATCTCTACAAGGACTAGGGCCAGTGCAAAAAGCAGATGTACACAGATAGCTTCAGACAGCCTTCACCAGCCCTGTTCTAAAATAAATTCCAACCATTTAAAACATATCAACCACAAAACTGCTTCCGAATATCATGGTTTCTTTTCTGCAAGGTCCTCCTACAAATGCTTTCACACACCATGAAACCCTAAATTGCTTTAACACATACAAAATAGGTAGGCACACTTTCTCAGGAAGCAGATCATTTACAGCTCATGATATCCAATTCAGACACTTTGCCAAATTTGTTTAGAAAATGTAAAGTAATTTATTCTTTAATTAGACAGAATTCCCTACAAGAAGCTCTAAGCTTTCTCACATACTCTAACTTGTTTCTGTTGGGTTTGGGTTTCATTGTTGTGTTTTTTTAATAACCATTCCTACCTCAAAAAAGCATCTCTCTCTCACTTCCCCACATGCAAAACAACAACTTCCCATCTTCCACCTGTTTTGTCTAGGAGACTCTGAAATTGCATGTATTTAAGTACATGTTCAAACTGCAGAGGCAAGGACCTGCTGCACTCAAGTCAAGCCTTCATTGATGAGTGCTTTGTGCTGTACACAGCTGGATATCTTCCACCTTGCATATGCATCATTAAATAGAAACATAATTAATCAACATTGTTAAAACAAATGTGGTGCCATTCTAAACAGGGAGGTAACTACTTTTTAAATGAAGCATTGAAAATTCTCAACAGTCATACAGGTTTATTTTCTTAGCCTTCATGAAATTTAGAACTAAAGCTTTAGAACCAAAGGAAAACAAGGATTGATGCCAGTCTGTACTTCATAAATTAATAATACTACCTGGCTAAATGCAAAATAGCACTCCTTTTCTGAAAAGATTTCAAAATATTTTTTTCTTCACAATACACAATTAAGGAAAAACAAATCCAAATTCTGAAGTGTTGTGTGACTACACAAACTTGTTGAAAAACTTCCAAAATCAAGTTATTACTAGCTTCCTGTTACAAGTCAAAGCAACAACAAAAGTTTGATTTCTTCTTAAAAAGTAATTAAAAGAAAAACAGATGAAGACCCAGCATAGCAGAGACCTAATGTGTTTTAAGGGAGGTGATCCACAGTTGCTGTGTCAGTCAAGAGCATCAGGAGAAAATTAGTCTCTTCCCCAGTTTCAACAGAAATTGAAACCTGATTAAAAACATGTAGATTTTGGGGTTTTGAGCTGACTTTTCTTGATTGTTTGCTCCCACATAGCAGCGAAGATCAGCCAGGGCAACCTCCAGAAAACTCACCAGCCCTGTCTGACACACTTTGACAACCATCCCACTCTCTACCAGATTTATTTAGCAAATCCACTCTCCTTACCACCCCAATGACTGTGCATTTATTTATTTACTTGTCCTGACTTCTTCCTTAGACAAACAAAAACATTCCTGGTTTCAATGTGTCTCCTGGGTCTCTCCCCACACTGAGACAGAGACAGGTCTGAAGTTTCTTCTGCAGATACGCAATCTTTCCTTCCATAACTAAATGACAATCTTAAAAAACCTATTTAAAAGCATGAAACTCACAGAGCTGCTTGCCAATTCCAGTAGCTAACAATATACAGGCATCCATTTAACACATGCACCTTCATACTTTAAAGCAAAATATTTAAAAACATTTTCCTCTTTTATCCACTTACCAGCTTTCAGTGCCTCTTGACAAAGCCAGTAATATCACAGACATCTAGGGAAAAGTTTAATTCCACAAACAACTAAAGCTGTTCAGATTTTGTGCTATTGGAGAAACACAAAACTTGCCAGGTCTTGCATCTTAATAGATAGCGTTCTGCTTTTAAATCCGCTTTTTTGATTAATTCAATGGAGCCAGAAATCTTACTCCACAGATACTGTGGCCATATCTGATTACAGATACAGATAATTTCTTTTGGCAATTTATCATAAAGGCACTGATGGCAGTGTCATATTTAAGGTCATATTGAGGGTTATATACTTCTTTTCCAAACTCTGAGGACTGAATTGTTTTAATGTTTAACACAATACATTCAGAACACAGATCGATCTAGAATACTTGCTTATTAAGGTATTTCTTTTCATGCTTGGAAATGCATTGAAATGAAATATACCTTTTAAAAAAATTTCATTCAAATGTCAGTGTTTATCTCTGTCTCAACAGCTAATGAACCAGTCTACAAATTCCAGACAGGCAGACAAATACTTTCAGGCAGAAGGCTCTTGCAAATTTTAAACACAGAAGGCTTTATTTTCTGACGAAAGCTGAAGAAGCTACGCAATTATTTCCATCATTTGATGTTGCCTTCTTAGCTTCAAACCTCTTATGGCAGTTGTTCTGACCTCAGATGCCTTTTTGTCCTCTGCTTACCCAAGTCTCAGCAGTGCCTCTCCAGATGAACCAGCAAAGGAGTATTAAGAATATGCTGGGGTGAAAACTGCTAAGGAGCAGAGCTGTGAGAAGGATCCCTGAAATCACTGCTTCTTGTACTCACCCATCTTCTGATGACATTTTTTTAATTCCTAATTCAGATTTTTTCTAACCATTATAGACTTTGCTTATTTCCACATTTAATCTTTCCAATCAGATGTTGAAAAGATGAGGTGAAAGAGGGACTGTGAATGGCAGGTGGTGATGAAAGAAGAGGCATACAGGGGAAGCACAGGTAGCTACATTAGACAAAATTATTCCAGACAATGAGCTTCAAGGGAGACTTACAGAAATTTCCAGAAGAGATTTATTCCATGTATGTAATATATGATCTATTCAATGTATGAAACCTAAGCAACAGAGAAAGAGAGTGCAGGTGATGTATCACACCAAGGAAGGAAGAGGAAGGAAGAGAGATATATCTGAGGGACAGAGAATTTACAACAATAATAAAAATAGAAAGAACAACCTACAGAGAAAAATAGTGTTATAGAAACTTATACAGCAAAACCCATGTCAGCCTTGATATCCCTTAGTCTTCTTCACCTAACATTTCTACCGACACATTTAACAAACTCCTTGGCCCCTCAGCTATCCCCCAGTTTAATAATGAGAGCCACCTCCACCAAAATCATACCTGAATGACTACCCTTAGTTGCCAACTTCCCATCTTCTGAACCACTTTTACACAAGTGTCTTTATGTTGATCCTGTATCCTCATTTCTAGTTCCAATCAAGGTATAAACATAAAATAATTTTTAAGAGAGCTTGTCACTGAAAAGAAAAAATGCTCAAGAACCAAATATAGGTTTGTTGCTAACGAACACATCAACTTTCCAACTGTAGATCTGATTGCCTTTTATGGTAGTTCATGTACAGAAAATCCTCATTTAGAAATCTGCAAGTTTGTTTGCTGCAGAGCCATCTCAACTGTTAGTTAGTATGGCACTCCCTCCCGCACCCAAATATTGCATAAAGTTTTGCAATGAGATTCTTAATGAAGAATTAATATAACATAGAACTTATAATTGCCGAATGTTCTCTTTTGGTCAGAATATTTCCAGGTGTAAAAGCTCATCTTGGAAAAGACTGTTCTTGTGCAGCTTTCCAAAGCCACAGAAGGTATTTGCAAAGCCATCCTCATCGGTTGCCTCTCTCAACCACAGTACCACACCTCTGCTAAATCCAGCACAACTCTAGAGGCAGCTGGAGGGGTGGGGAACTGGCAGCTTCCTGCCTTCATCTGGCAGGGAATCAGGGAGAGAACTGCTGAAACAATTTTTCTGCATTTCAGTGAAAAAGTACCTCAGTGTAGCTTTTCCCTCAACCTGTAAATATTAGGAAAAGAGAAATACTTACAGGCCAGAAGGCGAAGCCCTCTATGTGTTGCGGATACCTCAGAATTGTAGAACTTGATATATAATAAGCGAGCATGAAAAATAATATTTCATTTCAATATTGACTGTATACATCTTTTACTGCATAAAAAAAACTTGCAGAGAACAATGTAAATCCTAACCTCATTCAGCTCTGATTACCAAGAACCTTCTGACATGTCTTCCAAGAAAGTGTTCCAACTTTTTGTCTTTCTACCACTTTAATTAAAAAAACTTCCCAATGAATGCGATTTGGTGAGTGTCAGGATTATTGAGTCCCGCATTTTGACTCTTTGAGCCTCAATATAGGAAACTATATATATTAAAGTCTTTTCGCTCTATTTTGCCACCAAAAGGAAAATTAGTTCCACTTCAATAATTTAGCATATGTTTTCAGGGTGAAGCTACATGATGAAGCTACGACAGTGGTTCAAATAAACAACTTCCCTGAAGTGTTAATTAAACATCATTGCTACTCCCTCAGATAATAAAAATCATAAAAGCTTCAGATCCCTATTAAAATGAGTTCTCTGGGTTTATACTGATTCTTTAAAAAGAGTTCTTATGCAATAAATTACCATACCAATGGCAAAAGAAAATTGCAGGACATGAGCGTGCTCGCCATCACTCTGACCACCAAAGGAAAAACTCAGTCTGAAAGGGAAAGGTGATTTGTAACCCAAGGCTGCAAGGTAAATCCTAAGAGTGTTCAAGATGTCCTTCTGATGGTATAAAATTATTGCAACCCATTATGAAGAACCTTCGCTAATATTAAAGCTTTGATCTGTGAGATGTTCATTCAGTGAAAATACGTTTTAGCACTGCCATGACTGCATCAGCAAAATGTACTTAAGGTTACATATGATATAAATGGCTTCCATCAGCATTAGTTTGAGATAACAACCTCCTCTGCCTCTAAAAGCTGACAGCTGAACATACACTGTGACATCTGGTCAGAAACTTCAGGGAGGCTTCAGTATGCTCCTCTGTAACAATACTCAAGCTAAGGAACTCCACTAAAGAACTAAGTTCCAAAATCTGAAAAATGAAATTGTACCAAGAAGTTAATTACCATTGACTAATAATCATATGTAAAAAGTATCTTGAAACAGCTCTCACTGATTCACCAAAGGAATAAGGAATTAGACACATTCATATTGCCAATAGCTTCAAATCAGGAGAAACTGCAATCTCTCCTGTAGGACAAGTATCTGGAGAATAAGGAAAAAAAATCTAGATGATTTTGGCAAGTTGAAAACATGTCCTGAAATCAGCAAAGCCAAAGTTTAGCTGAGGAGAGCAATAAATGTGAAGATGACGTATGCAGAAGTACCAAGTGGGGAAAAACTCAGTAGCCATTGCAGTTTCACAGTAAGCAATATTTGAATGAAAACCAGTAATGCAACGGTGCTCAAAAAAACATTAAACTTTTTTTCATGGATTTTTTAACAGGCGTGCAGCGCAATTCATGGCCACTGGAATTAAATCTGTCAACTCTGGGGCTTCGTCATCCAAAAAAAGGGATCTACAACTAGATCTCATGAGAGAAGTTCAAGTTCCCAAATGATTTTGGAAAGACGGTGCTGTCTATGTCTCCATCATAAAATCTTAACAGAAACGTCATCAGTTTTGATCCCATGTCAGAGCTTTTTCCCCGTGACTGCCTATGGAAGCAGGAGCAGCAGCATTGTAGTCTGTGCCAAAAAGACTCAGGGTTAATACCAGGCAGGTCATTCTAACAATTATGGTAATTAAACACTGAAACAAGGCAAACTACAGGATTCTTCTCAGGTTTAGATACTTAAGAACAGTGCAGTGTTCTCCTGAGACACACATTCTCATTATACTTCCTTCAGCATGAGTACAAAGAGTTAAGCTAGAAGATCCTTCCCTGTGCCCATTCCAAACCTGACCTCCCTGCAGGCCAGCCTCGAAAACAGACTTCTGACACGCGCTTGAGGTTAGCTAAATTTGTGAGGGTCTTTTATTACATCAGATAGGCTAGAACATAGTTTCTAGTTGGACCATCCAGATTGTATGGCTGGTTACGGCTCTTCAGAAAGGTACTCATCTACACAAACATTTTATATTAGAATCAGAGAATCATAGAACAGCTAGGATTGGAAGGGACTTCCAGAGGTCATCTAGTCCAACCCCCCTGCAAGAAGCAGGGACACCCCCAACTAGATCAGGTTGCTCAGGGCCTCATCCAACCTGGCCTTGAATGTCTCCAGGGATGGGGCATCCACCACCTCTCTGGGCAACCTGTTCCAGTGCTCCCCAACCCTCAGAGTAAAGAACTTTTTTCTAATATCTAATCTAATTCTACCTCCCTCTATTTTAAAACCATTATCCCTTGTTTTAAAAACAAGGTTTGGTTTTTTTTTTTTTTTTTTTAAATGGTTTTTAAAACCATTACCCCTTGTCCTGTCACAACAGGCCCTACTGAACAGCCTCCCCCCATCTTTCTTGTAGGCCCCCTTGTGGTACTGGAAGACAGCTATAAGGTCTCCCTGGAATATTCTGACAACATTTCTACAAATGTAAACACACACAGATGAAAAGACACAAATGAGAGAAGCTAAGGTGATATGCCTAGGAATTTATTGCAGTAAGTATGTGTGAGGGTCTTTCTTTCCAAAGCAACAGAAAAAACAAGACAACTCTAATGATGTATAGGTGTGAATACTTCCAATCAGCTACTACATTTATATATATATTTAATTTTAGGGGAAAAACACCCAGAAAATACAGTATTATGTAGTCAACTATTTTATAATGTATACAAAAAGATAGCTATCATAATCTTCTAAACATAGCACAAAACCCAATCTCACGATGTCAAAAAAATACAAGTTTTGTCTGCCTCCTTATAAATAAACTCATTAGCCTCAGACATTTCTACCATCATTCCCAATTACATTTAGATGTGCCGTCAATATACTCTGAAAACTGGGGTGCCAGGTTCACTGCCTGTGAAGTCCTTCCCTTCCCCCCCTTTCTTTCCTTTTATATAATAATATAGTAGAGTTTTAAAACGTCAAAACCTTCACATTTGGTTCATCAAACGTGACAACAATACAGTCATCTGACGAGATAATTTGCTCCTTACCAGATTAAAAAAATTGTCACAGATGTATTTTTTAAAAAATAAATGTTGTATCCAAGCCCTATCACTTCAGTGAATACACTCCTCTTGACACAGAATAGTTTATTTTCATAAATTATTCCTGACAGTGAAATTATCTAAGCAACAGAATAAATACTCATGAGAAAACACAAGGTATCAATTTATTGCTCTGTGATCGTATTGCTAATTCTCTGCTACCTTTGCAGCTGCTGCTGCCTTCGCACTTAATATAGCTGTCTTGCATTGTATTATGTCAATACACAAATCTCAAAGTTGGAAGGGAGGGGGTCGCTTTTTATTCTTATTTAATACTCACAAATCTGACTAGTCAGTCATGCCAGCATGACATTAACTCATTTATGTTATACAGCCATTATATAGGATTTACTGGTTACATGAAAATTGCATTAAAAAATTTGCTACGTTGAAAAATACTTCAATAGCCATAGTCATGCAGACCTGCTTTAATTTTTAAAAAGCCACCTTATGAGAAAACTTTATTTTTTGGGGGGTTTTTATATAACTAATTTTGTGACAATCACACCAAGTGCTAAAAAATACCATACCTAATAATTAATTTCATGACAGAATCAGTCTTTAATCCTTATAAGATACTGTTACTCCATGCAACTCATCAGACAAAATTTTATTTCATAATCTCATCATTAACTACAAAGGAGATGAATGAGAAGAACTACTGAAAGGATCACAAGCTCTTTGTCATCAGATCATCACTCTAGACTGTCACCTAATGTACAGAATAACAAAGGAGTGATTCCCCAAACATATTGTACTACTGATCCAATCTTTTTAAAAAGCACTGTATGGCAATGAAGAGTTTAGGATGAACAAAACGGTGTAAAACCAATGACAGCAGGAGCATCAAGCGCCATCACCACAGAACTTATCAGCTTTTATTGCCAAGAAGTCACACTTTTAAGCTATTTAAGCAGTCATAATTTTCAAACACAGTAATAGGAACATTTGCCTATATTTGATATTTTAGTCCATTATCAATAACTATTATTCAGATGTGCATGATTCCATTGATCTGCAGAAGTTCTGGACATGTGTTTTTCTGATATGTGAACTAAGAGTAATGACTAGACATGAGGAATAATACTGGAGCAACATTCAGCCCTAGGCTCTTATTAAGATAGTTGACTTTGTTGTGGGTTTTTTTTCTTCAGTGGGCTTCCATCACTCCTGACAGGCAGTTGTACACAATTTTCTATTAAAAATTATCCTCATTAAAAGAGCATTCTGAAAAAATTATTGAAGGTAATCTGGAAATGACTGATGGGTTTCTCATGTACCATATTAAAGAAATGACAACAGGATACACTATGTATCATCAGCAGATTAGACTCTAAGTAGATAAGGATGACTTCCTAATCCATATGGTTAGATTTATGTCACTGGTTTGAAAGTATAAGATGTCTTTCCTGCAAAAATTCCATTATTTATTGCTTAATGATATGACACTGCTAAGAGTGGGCTGTGGGAAAAGATATTAAATTACATTTAAATTCTCTGATGATTCTTAATGAAAACACATACTTTTTGATTTTGGAAAATTAAATATTTTGTGATTTCATTCTTTCTTCTCACATTTGTGATATTTCTGCATTGTGTTGCTACTTATTTTGATGGAATGCATCAGCAAACACATTTTTTTCTCATTTCTCAAGTCACTGGCTAAGAGAGACTAGTACTCTCCTCAAACATTTCTTATGGTTGCTGCTGTTGAGTCATCTAGTCAGTGCCAACACCAATGCACACAGGAGCATAGGAGCTATGAACCTCAGCCTATAGTGGGTGCCAAAGACCTGTGGTTAATACAGTGGCTGGCTGCAAAAACTCCAACTTCCTATTATCTATGTTTAACACCAAAGTTTTGAAGGAGTAATGAGAAATTTCAAGAAGGAACCCTTAGTCTGAGGAAAGCCATTTAACTGTGTGGACACTCCAAAAATACAGAGAAATGACAGAAAATTATGTTGTTCCTTCCAGCAGAATAAATCACATTATTCTTAAAAGCAGGGTGCTTTGTTCGCAGTGAAAAAAAAACCTCAAATGTGTGTGTTTTAATGTTGTTTCAGTTTTTGCAGAACTTTTTTCAATTTTGCTACAAATGGACCGTTATTGCAGTGAAAGTAAACCCACTTTACCATCAATTGCTTTACCTCTTCTAAATAAATGCTGTGAGGGAGGGCGGGAGTGGAAAAAGTACAAACACCAGTTTTTCCACATAGAAACTCTGTACTCTTTCTTTAGGTATTTACCCTCTCTGCTCTGGTTCTAGGTAAAGCAGTGACTTCAATCCATAAACAGACTGCATTTCTGTGAAAAGAGGCAATCTCACCTTCCCATTGCCCAAGCTCCCCACCCAGCATTAACCACTACTGCCTTCTTTGTCGTGGTCCTTGCATTCATCGCATTTCACCAAGATAGGTTAGTGAATTTATAAAGCCCACCAAAGGACTACACAAAACCTGATGTCAGTATACAATAGCTATTGAGAAAAATAATCAAAAGGAAGATGGATCATTTCTGTCGACTGCAGAATCATATCTTATGACAATTGCTACAAGCTGTGTAATGGGCTCAGTCTAGTGGGACCCAGATAAACAAGTACTGTAATATAAATGAAGTTTCCAAATGGAGAAGACAGTCTAAATGTGTCATAAACCCAAATCCTTGGTATCCTTATATGCTGCGATAAATCCCTTGTAGTAGCCACATAATTAAATCATGCACTCTAAATTAGCAGTATTACCACTTTCTAGCCACAAAACGTACTTCTACTCTCTAATGAAATACTCCTATAGCCTAGCTAAGCACTGTTTAGATGAAAATTACATTTCAAGTGAGTCTGTGGACAAAAAGCTGGAATTGTCTTCTGCCCTCATCTTTCAGTATCACTTCTGCAGTGTACAAACAGCAAACTGCAGAACTCCCCTGTGTGAATGAAAGGATATGTCCCCAGCAACTGACAAGGATATTCAGTAATAACTAAAAATCCCTTTGCTTCAGCATTTCTTTAGTAGTGCTTTTGATGAAGACCTCAAGAAACAGATTTTAATTTTTTTTTCATTAAAAAAGAACCCATGTTACAGTTTCAAATAAATGAATAAACAGATAACTTGTGAAGGAAGGGAAAGGCTCTGTTAGTCAGCTAATAAGCATTCCTTATAGCTATCATTTAAACCACAGTCCTTCTAAAGACCCATGTGCCTACAAGTTTCTGTTATCTTATTGCTATTTTGAAACAGGATATTTTCATGATTAAATATCTATCATCTTAATCTCACTCTTTAATTTGCTGTCTTTCTTAAAAATAAAAAGCTGTATTCATTTCCGTTATACAAAACTTACTCTGTTGTGACAAAGAATAGCTCACATAATTTCTTAAGTCTTTAATCAACATTGACTTTGTTTTATTTAATCATCTAAATACCAAAGCCACAGCCAGTCCTTGCCACATAATAAGGCCAGCTTGTAAATAACAGTTGGCTTCGAAAGGATTCAAAATCTATAAAAATAGTTCAGTGATAGTCATTAAAATATGTCCCGCAGATGGCTGCATAATTTGGGGTTTCATTTTGTTCTTGTTACATAACCTTTAATTTGTTTATTTTTTCTCTCTTGCAATTAAGAAAAATAATACATTCTCAATACTATTTTAAATAGCTACATTTTCATCTAATTTATTTTTATATTTTATATTTTTAGAAACAGTTGAAAGACTTCAGTACACTTCCAAATATAATTTTAGCTCAATCTCTCAATTAGATGGGTACTTATAATAATTTTACAAAACTCAGGAACAAAAAGGTTATAACTTGCCTGTTTATGACTCACTGATATGGTCAGCAACAAATCTAAAGAATCTTTTCATCATCATTTCATGAAAATTTCCTGTCACTTACGTAGTCAACTCAACAGTCTCAGGTCATTTAGATGTCCTCCAAAAACTAACCACTGCATTCTCCTCTTTTTCAAATTTCCCTTCTGATCTGCTTGCCACAGCACATCAATTCATAATCAAGCTTCAAGCTGAAAGATGGTATGTTTGAATTAGATATCAGAAAGAAATTCTTTACCATGAAGGTGGTGAGGGACTGGCACAAGCTCCTGTTTGTAAGGTGGCTTCTTTAAGAAGCAGGTAGAAGTTTCTTAAGGGTCCAACAAATCAAATCGCAGCTGGGCTCCCAAGGCCAAACTCACAAACTCTGTTGAGAATACCATGGTGAAGCGTGTCTCCCCCCGCAGCCCATAGAGAATGAAAGACCCCTCTTGCATCCCATGGAGAAGTACCTGAGTTGGGCAGGAGTCCACCATGAAGCAGGTGGAGGAATATGGAAGAATCTGTGACCTATGTTGGAGCAAGACCCTAACAGCATCTGTAGACTGCGGAGAGAGATAAGAGGCAGAGAGAGACAGAGGCCCACATAGGAGCAGGTCTGCTGAGTGGCAGGCTTGTGACTGTGTGGGGGACCAGGCTGGGTCCAGCAGCCTGGGACTGAGAGACTGAGAGACATTTTATGAATTTACAGATACGACCCACACTGGGGCAGTTGATGAGGAGCTGAGGCCCCGTGGGAGAGGACTCACGTGGAGAAGGTCATGGAGGACTGTCTCCTGTGGGTAGACCCCACACTGTTACAGAGAATGAGTGTGAGAAATGCCCTTTCCACACCCTCGAAGAAGGAAAACAACTTCTAAGGAACTGACTGAAGACTGAAGCCTCCATTCCCTATTTTCCCCCTTTTCCCTCTGTGTCATCCTGGGGAAGAGAAACATCATGAATAAAGTGAAGTCTGCAAAGAAGGGAGGGGTGAAGGGTGGTGTTTTAAGAGCTGTTTGTACTTCTCATTATCCGACTCTGGTTTCTGTGTGTGTAGTGTAATAAATTAAAGAGTTTTCATACCTTTCTTCTATGTTGAGTTTATTTTGCCCGGGATGCTAATTGCAGAATGATCTCTCCCTGTCCTTATTTCCACTCCAAAGCCTCTCAACATCATGTCCAGCTAAGAGGGGAGTGATAGAGTGTCTTTGGTGGGAGTCTGGCCTCCAGCCAGGGCCAAACCACCACACTGCCCAGGGAGGTTGCGGAATCCTCCTTGGAAGCGTTCAAGGACACGCTGTATGAAGCTCTGAGCAACCCAGTCTACCAAAGATGTCCCTGACCATGGTGGAAGGGTTGGAATTAGATGATCTTTGAGGTCCCTTCCATCCCAAAACATTCCATGACTCAATGATTCTGTGCATAATTTATTACTTTTAATATGAAAATCTGAGTGGCTTTGTATGTTGGGTTTTAAAAATAATCTAAACTATTTAACAATATTTTGAGATATAAATAAGTTTCCCATATCACTAAGTGTCCAGCACTTCAGTTTTTTTTGACCACTGTAAGTACATTTACAAACTAAAGACAAGAGAAAAAAAAATTGAATAGAGCACTATCCTGAGCAGAGTGGAAGGTTATCTTTCTGCTTTAGACCTTGATCGTCAAAGAATGTCTGGACCAGCAAAAAATGTCTAGGCCTAAAACAAAGCACTAATAGTAGATAAAATTTGTTAAAGAATACTTTCTCTTTTGCAATATGTAAGAGATTGCAAATTCTCAAGTATGTATCAACTGTAAAGACAAACATGGAAGTGATTTTGTTCTTGAGGGACAGGACACAAATTTGGTAGTCTTTCTGTTATTCTGTTATTTCAAAATTTCATGGGCAATTCTATCTTTACTCCAAAAGTTATTCTAGAAAACTGAAAGAATTTTATGTCAAATTTCTGAAGAGAGGTCAATAACTCACTCAGAATCCCCATCCCACCAGAATACCTAGTTTGGGGTCTAGGTCACAGAGGCCTCCCCTAAACCTTCTGACTCAAAAATGATTGTTTCTGGTACACCACCTGGTTTTTCATATTTTTTTTATTTGGAACTAATCTTTTGATACAATACTTGTGAAGCTAAGATATAAAAGATATTGAAAATAGTCAATACTGATTTTCTGTAGGTTCACTAAAGAAGGAAGACCAAAATTGTTGTTGACATTGAGGAGTAACACAGATACCCTTTGATAAAATAGATTAGTTTTTCAAGGTATAAAGCAATTTTTCACAGTATGTTAGGATGCAGAGATGGTGAACAAGATATGCAGGCTAATGAATTAATCTGGACCTGAATTCTGGAAATATTACTTTTGATTTGGTCTCAGTTTCTCTACCTGGTCTTGATGAAAGGAAGCTCTTTCATCAAAATATTTGAAATATCTACATCCAAAGAACTCTACAGAAGCCAGATACTCTATTTACTTTAAATTTCATTGAAGAACTCTTCTGACCATAAATGTACCTGGATAGTAAGAAAAGATCAGAAAGCTTTTTGAAAATGGAATTTCTTCACATTTAATAGCACATTCTAGGCAGCAAAGGTTCTAACTGTGCAAACAAGAAACACCGAAACCACTGTTTACCTTGAAACCTAGGAAACATTCAGAAACTCTCCATGTCAATATTTATACAAACTTCATTTGTATTTAATTAAGGATCAGTTTATTTTTATTTGTCTTCATCTGCTATTTTGGCACTTTACTTCATTAATATTTGCAGATATTCATCTCAGTACATTTTCCAGAACAAACTAACAAGAATAATGAAATAATTTATGACTTATGAGAATGAACTTTTCAAGAAACAATTCTCACATTTGATGGTACAGAATGATGATTTCTAAAACATATCTCTCTGACCTCCATTCAATACAATTTTACAAGATAATAATTCCTCTTTAATCTCTTTAATAGACTAACAATACCATAATTTTCATTGAACTTGACTTGCTACATTATTTTTCATATAAACACAAGTTTCCTTGACGCATATTCAGAAAAAATGCAACACGCAAGCTGAATTCAGTTACCAGCGTGCAATACTCATGTAAAAACACAAACCCTAATTCTAGCAATGCTGCACTGCATATACATAAAAATAAGAAATCAATCAGGAATATTCCATTTCAAATATCAGAATAAGAAATGTCACATAATTGAGTGAAAATGCAAAACTTTTGCATTTTCAAATAGGAAACTAGCTTTTCCACTATAAACTGTTAGTGTTTATGGTCTCGCTGCTAAAAGAAAGACTATTCTGAGCTGTTCCGTCATCTCAAAAAAAATGATGCTTTAAAATATTCATCAAATCAATATTAACTTAATTACAGAAACATAAAACTCTTCTAGACTTATGCAATTTACTTTTAAAGTATCCGCTATGATAAATATAGCTTATTGCATGCTTTTCTTCTGACCTACTTCAAGTATTCGAAATAAAACCTACCTGCCAAAGTAAATCTAAATTCTTAAAATGTTTGTTGAGTGAATGTCTTGTAATATAACCATCTCCCTAAGCCTCAGATCACCTGAATTGTCTGTAAAAAACAATTAAAGAAAAATAGCAGATGTAACTTCAGTGTGACCCCAATTCTTCCTCTAATTTATATAAAAAGATGAGATGTTTATGTTTCTTCATCCACCAAAGTCTTTGTGATATAAGATCTCATTTCAGCATGTTGTCTGCATTACAGCATTATCTCTCCCTACTAGGCCTCTTGTTTGGAATAACAATGTCAGTGTGAACTCTTTACTGAATTTAGCTTTCTGGTCATGTTATCACAAATTGGTTTGAGTACACAGGCAGCAAAAATGGAGAATGACAAATCAAATAACCCACAAGGGAGAAGAAAGCTTTAATAGCTTCTTGCCTATCAACTGGTTATTATAAGACGATGACAAACAGCATTACGCTGGTAACTTTTCTAGACATTTGAACCATGTTTTAGAACAGATTAGCTTAAGATCATATTTAAAAAGTCAGACGTCTCAAAAGATGAAAAATTATACTATCAAGCCCACCTAGATTAGAAGATTATTATTGCTTGAAAAATGAAGCTTAATAATTGTAAAAGACTTGAAAAACAAGTCAAAGACTCTGCAAACCCTGGAACTACACGCATCTAGCAGTCTAGCTGTGCACTTATTTACTCTGGTATTAAAAATAAATATTAATTACTTTTTTTTACAAAATATCTCTTTTTGTAAGAAACCTATATACCAAGCAGGCAACTGGTTTTCTGGCTTCTGACCTTTAATTTCCAAATTCCCTGGAAAGAATAAAAAAAGGAAGAGTATAGCAAGTATATCAGAAAATCTACATCCATGCAAAGTCAGTACTAAGAAAAAAAATATTATATCATAAAAGTGCAATTTTTCCTCCCTTTTAAAGTTATAAACCCTTTTTTATACAGTATTTCTGGAATATGGGCTCCCTCCAGTGGTAAAATTAACATTCAAAATCTTCACACTTGGTTATGTACTTATTGTATAACCTAATAAAAAAAACAGGAGCCTCACACATTGAATCCTGGGCATTCAAATCTCTTTGGGATGGGATTTTTATTTATATTTTTTTTTTCTTTCCAATTATATCAGTCATAGGCAGCATCTTTAATCACTTCATTAAATACCACATAAAATATGCATGCAAATGCAACATTTCAACATTTCATGCTTCAAACCAAATCATTTCCTCCAAAGATCTTCATTTTTAAGTCAAGATAGACCTTTGTAAAAAGAAAACACCAGATCTGGGAAATTTATACATCTTATATTTCACTAGTTACATTTTTATTTAGAATTCTACCGTGTCAAAGCCTGCAGAGTATGATTAGCATCTCAGAAAGGTTCATTAGAAAATGATAAAATTATTTCTTTAAGGAAAATGAAGATATATCTTCAAGTTTTGGTCCAGAGTTTCTCTGTATGTAATCTACTCTGGATGTTCCTGCTCAGGCAGGGGGTTGGACTGAGCGATCTTTCAAGGCCTCTTCCAGCTCCTACTATTCTGTGATTCTATGATCCCAGAATGCAAGACACACTTTCACCCTCAGAGTCACGTGAGTTCAAGATCCTGTGAGTAGTTTACACAAGTGTTCTTGGTTCATTCCTGAGAAAATGCACCTTACAAGAAAGCTGCTAATATTGTTATGGCTGCTTTTACTTCCAGGTTTACTCACTATGAAATACCGCTGTGTACAAGCTTCACTGTGACAGCGTTTTGCTTTCTGTTTTATTCTACACTGTTTACTGTTCTCTCTATACTAAGCAAGGCTACATACCTAGCAAACGGTGAACATCTGACTCCTTGGAACCACAATGCAGTTAAGTTGCAAACTAGCAAATGAATTTATAGTTATGTATATCTAATTTTTAACACAGTGGTTAGATTGCTTTTGTGGAACTTCTTTTTGCTGGAAGATAACCTCTTCTTCACAAGTACTAGATTTTGAGCCTCCATATTGGGGTTGGACTGGATGACCTATAAAGGTTCCTTCCAACCTATTCTATGATTCCATTATTATGGAAATTAAACACTGGAAGAGGAAATGGGAAGCTTGAACATGCACGTTTCTTTATTTTTATAGGCTATGCTATGCTTACCATCAAGAAAAATGTTGATTCAGTTCACATTTAATCACAGTTTTGGTTTGTTTTTTCCTCTAAAAACAGTCAATAACATACTTTTAACTTCTGATCTGTGATAAATAAATAAATAAAATGAAACATCTACTCTCCCCATCAAACCACCAGATTGAAAAAAAAGTCAAGGGTTGGATGGGGCTTTGAGCAACCAGTCTAGTGGAAGATGTCCCTGCCCATGGCAGCATGGTTGGACTGTTAAAGTCCTTTCCAACCCAACCCAAGATATTCTGTGATAAGATAGGATATTGGCATGGTGCAATTACCTGTAGAAGAAGTTTGTGAGACAAGAATAAACTAAATATAGGCAAGTAAAGCAAGAACAGATAATCTGGCCAAAATCTCCGGAATCTTAAATTCAAGCATTCTATCTTGCCTTGTGGAACATCACCTCAGTTGTGATTTGTTTTATTGGATTGTTTAAAACAAACTATTTTTGCAGGGGAAAGAATTTGGCATTTGTTTCCCATAGAGAAGTATGTGCATTTTATCTGTGCAGTTGCACGCGTTTTATGAACAGATATGCACAAAAACCAATGCAAATGCTACCATATTTCAATACAACCTAGTACATTAATTTCTCTGATCTATCATTATATGATGCATGTTTTGATGTAGAACAGAACCTTTCATTTATTAACAACCCCTATTTTCTATCAGTTACTTTCTTATCTTCAGCATCACTCCCAAAAAGTTTTTCTGATTTAATACTCTGATATAGATGATAACTCACAGATAATTCTCAGAAACGAATTCATGGTCATCCTAACAGAGAACATATACGCATGGATGGAAAGGATCTCAGAGGCCCCAGAACCACTGTTTCATTGACCTTAAATCGGTATGTGTGATTTTGGAGTGTCAGCAGTTTGCTAATAGGCATTTGAGTCACAGAAACAGCTGTTTTAAGCTATCCACACGTACTGAATTAATAGATCAATCAACCAGCAGGAACCCCTTTTATGCCCCACTCTTTCACTAGGATTTTTTTATGGCCTTTGCCCAGCAGGGTATGTCCAGCAACCAACGCATCACCCTTTGAAGTCAATGTTAGTATATCACTGACTTTAACAAGAATCAGACTGAGACTGAGAAAGGAGACAGATACGAGACCTAACATTTATTGGACCATCCTCATGAACTTTGTCACAAAGGCAGAGCTTTTGTGACACCAGCAGAAACAAAAATATTGTCTGACAGGGAATAAAGAATTTGTAAAGGACATATGTAAAATATCCCACACGCTGTGAAAAAAAGAAGCAGGTATAAGACAGTCACAGACTGCACAAGAATAAGAACAAAGAAAGAACAGAAAGGGATGAATGGCTCCAAACTTATCTTCACTGGTAAAAACACTACGCTTGATTTCTTTTGTGAAAGTCTTCCCTCACCTTCAGCAGAGGACATACTGTACTTTTCCATTTGCTGTGCACCACATTTTGCCACTGCAACTCTATGGTCATCATTAAAGCACTCCTTTTGATATAGCATCAGGTTAAGTACATAACTACTTTCAAAGGCTGCATAAGCAAGCACATATTTAGCTCCAGCCTTCCCACATAATAAATTGATTGACACCTACTATCAAGTCACACTAAACTTCAGCACAATAAAAGATTTAATACGAGAAAAAACATGTTAATTCACTTGTAAAATATTTGGTAGTAACTTTAGACTTTTGCTTGTTTCCTTCACTTTTTCTAGGAATGAGAATCACTTCCAAGCACCTTCCAATCTCAGTCTTCTGCTGCAACTCCATTAACATGCCCTTGAAAGAAGGACAGTTGTAAAGGAAGCTTGTATTTAGGAAATAACTTTGTGGAAGTCCACTTCAAATTTCTTTGTAAGAGAACCCAAATGCTTAGTGCTTTATGGGGTCAGGACATGGAGTACTGCAATGGGATTATGTTTCCAGTAATCTTCTCTTCCTTTCCTATAGCTTGATCAGAAAGCTTAACCGTGAAGAAAGCAGTGATGATATACAGCAGTAGCAGACACTGAGTTCCTGCGACTGGATAAAAAAATCCCTGATTCTTAGGGAAAGATGGAGAAAAATTTAGTCTATAAGATATTTCTATGTGTGTAATACACTTCTACAGAAAATCAGTGAATCGAGTAATGTAAAATAGCACTTTATAGTCTCTAACATTATTTGCAGCATATGCTGAAATAACATAATAAATGCACAATCTGAGTCATGCATGCCTGAAGCTATGCTTCAAAAATACATTATTTCATTTGCACAAATCCTGTGGTATTTTGGTTTTTCTTCTTTGGGGTTGTTTGGGGTTTTTTTGCAATGAATGCCAAACTGGTTGAACTCTGCGCTAGAATCCAATTTTACCTCTATGAAGTACCTTCATGCACTGTTTGTGAATTCTTGAATTCCTTCAATTACCCCCAAAACACAGTGAACAAGATTTAGTTACCCAGCCATCACCTAGCATGATGCTGATGGCTAAAGCACTCCTCTATGAAACAGAAGACTATTTTCTCCTCAATAGGAGTAGACAAATACTCACACCAATAGGGGTTTGCTGTGATGTTAACTCTTCACCTCAATAAGAAGTGCAGAGGTTGTAAATTTTTTTTCCATTAGTTACAATCCAAAATTAACAATTTCTTATGTCACAGAAGCAGTGAAAGAAATCCAATGTACCTGAAACTGTATTGCTTTTTGGTTGAGTAAAATGTTCAAAACTGAAATATAATTTTATACATCTTTCTTCACGTTAAAACAACTGAAATTTTGTAGTAATTCAGTGCCTGTTAGAGCAGAGATACCAGGACTGTATAAACCAGTAATTGCTGTTATCACTCAAAGAAATCTGATCCAAGTCAAATGAGTATCAAGTATCGTATAGAGTGGATTTGCTTTAGAACTGGGATTACAGGTGCTCTATTACAACAGTGACCTGCATTTAAGGATTATAAAACCCTTCTGGGATCAAGTTCCTATGAAGATAATAAGAATTTCAAGATAGTATTTCTTCACCTGGGTGAATGCTCCAGCTCCAGGGTAACAGGTGATTTAAAGAACCATGCTTTTCATCAGCCCAGCCAGAACATTTCTAAAAACATGTAAAATGTTATTATATCAGGCTTCAAAAGAATAACAGCAGAGAAACTCCTAGATGGAGAATTCTCAGTGCTCATAGGTGAGGTAGGTACCTATGTGTTCCGTGGCCGTGAGCACTTAGGGAATATGAGTTTATTCCGCTCTGCACAGCCAGAAGCTATGTGGCCACATTAGCACCTGATTCAGTACATCACGCCTATTACCTTGGGCTATACTTTTATGCAGACTATAGCTATGTGACTTCTGACTCTAAAAATAGGCAGAACAATATTCTATCTTTCTGCATTCAAAAACATCTAAGAGGCAAGCTACTTAGAGCCCAAAGCTTTGAGTACTCGGCACTTGATACAAGGAGGCTGCTTTTAGTCTCACTGCACCCAAAAGCCTGACAACCTGATGAAATTCCACTTTCTTTCAGTTTGTGGCACAGAACCAACCCTCATTAATATTAATGTAGCAGTCCACACATAAAGAGTAACATGATATGAAGGGATAGTATAAGTCACTTATCTTACAGTGTTTTTATCATCTCATGGCTATTATCTCTTGACTAGTTATGACATAAAATATTACAGCTTACAAATGTCTTGCAAATTAAGCACTTACTAAATTATTTTTCTGATAAAATTCAACTGAATAAAAGACTTACAATTTTGAGTAGATGCAAAATATTACGCAAAAGATTTAACATTAGGTACTGTAGGTTTAAGGAATTAAGATAATTAAGTCAATGCTCCAATCATTCTGAATTTCAAATGTTATAATCTTGAAACTGCAGAAAATTAATTAGTCCTAATAGTTACCACAGGTTACATTTAAACAGTTTATGATCTATCTACCAAGTAGTGTAACACATCACATATTGTGTGGCACATCACATATTCCATCTTTGAATGTAAACAAATAGTTCAAATTTCTCATTTAAAAAAAAATGTAAAGGGCATTGGTATTCCATTAAAGCTGCCCATCAATCCAAGTTAAAACTTTAAATATTTGCCTTTCTGCACAGAGATTAAAACTCTTACTTCATGGGGATTAGTAATTCAGTTTTTTTCTTTGATCACAATGTAAATTCATTGTAGACTCATACCTCATAATGATCCATCTGTTACGTTTTTCTCTTCAGTAGCTGTTAAAATTAGGACAGGATTTGTTGGTGGGTTATTTTTATTCACAACCACATTAATGCAAGTCCTAAACTAATCAATTTGCATTATGTAGCCTTTCATGCAGTTTGCACAGATTTACAGTTTGGTTGCTTTATCTAGTCTCATGCCTGTGAGACAGCTGTTAGGCATTTAGCTAATCTAATTCAAATCCCTGGGGGGTTCTGGTTTGTCCATTAAAAGGTAGATGCATGGACCACAATTTACCATCCAAAGCATCTTATATCACTGCTATTTATTTTTTTTTCTTTATGATTCCAGATCCAAATTTTTTTGTGAAAAGGTTCATTAGAACTGTCTGAATAGTCACAGTGTAACAGCTATTGGCTAGTTTGCTTCTAATTTTAATTTTCTCATGTGAGTATGTTTAACATCTCTTCTTTTAAGCCTATCATGCTGATTTCAAGGGAGAGTAAGCATGGATTTTTTAAAATATATTCAATCTACACAAATCTAAAAAGAATTTTCTGTATTGTGGCTTTTTTTCTTCTGCCACTTAGGGTTTTTTCCTCATATTTTTTATGATACTTAAAGAAATAAGAGATTAAACCTTTCCTTGTTTGATTGTGTCCCTGCCAACAGATCATATCTGCTAAAGACCATTCAGCTTTCTCATTAAAATTCATAGTCCCTATATGACTAAACTTAATTGGAAAGAAGTCAAGGAACATAATTGTTTAAATTATGAACATTTCTAAAAAGAGTGCATTATGATGAAAGTCATCTATTTATATTGTGCCATTTCATTATGATTGTACTTTCAATGGATATTTTATCTTGCTGTTAAAAGGTAGTAAAGTGAAAGCCTGACAAAAAAGAAACAGCTTAATCTGCTGAATACTAACAATCTTCACAGCAAATTTATTTTCATATAGGAAGTGAATTTAGATTTTTAAAAGTTAAATGCATTTTTTCCTAATGCTATTTATATACTTGAGTGCATGGTTGCTTGACACCCAATAAACAAGCTTATATTTAAGCAAGAAGCCAAGATAAAGTACTTGCAATATAATAATCAATAGAAATTCTGCCTCTGAGCTTCAGCAAGCAGCTCACTTTAATAATGAAATCACAAACTATATATGATAAAGATTACAGGCCAGCAGAAGATTGTGCTCCCACTTAAATTAATGGCAAAACTGACCAGACAATCTCTTGCCCCATCTAACTAGGATATAGCCCAACCTTAATCAAATCACACTCTTACGAAATAGCTGGCTTGAGCTGACCTCACACATCTTTCCTGTGTAATCTAATGTGCCTTGTGAAGGCTGATATTAGTCTCTCACTAATCTGCTCTACACATCCTTGCTAAGTCTCATTCACCTTTGGGCATGAATTTACCCCTGAGTGGGTAGAGAGGGCATTTTCACCACCTCGTTAACAGGCTTATCTTCTCTTTTCCTTTGCAGAACTTGGATTTCACATTATTTCAATTAAAATATAGGGTGGTTCAGTTTCTTTTTCCAAAATTTATATTTATATTCCTTTCCCATCTTTCATGGATCTGAAATAGATCTATGGGAAGAGTGCCTAACAAATAAATGTTATTATTGCAATATTGCCTCAACAATTTTTTTGGTGTTCATTTTTACTGATTCTGTTTCAGGTCTCCAACAAATAAACTGCTTTTTCCTAAATTCTCAAGCTTCATTTGGACTTTTCACCACCTCTGTGCCATTTCTGTACTCCACTGAGCTTTGTCCGTGTTGTGGTGTGAGGCTGGGCGTCCACAGACATCCAGCTGCAACGCGTGTGCACTGATTTGATCCTTGGAATAAGATTTAAGTGGATGGGGAAAAAACAGGGAGTGAACTAGGCAGTAGGAGCACCAGTTTCATCCCTCATCTCTCTACAAACACATGTTTTTCTGCTTCTTTTCAGTTTGTCAGGTTAACAGAGTCCTTGATGCAGAGGGCAGCAGTAAGCCTAGAACAAAGTTTGCCTGACAGTCTAATCCATGATTTTGTCTTCTACCAATCTAGACAAAGCCTTCTTCATACTTCAAATCCAGGTAATAGCTGATCCCAAGTTAGTTAAACAAGAGTCTGGCTGCACTCAGTGTTGGCAAAATTATGTAAATCCCAAATGTATTAGTTTTTTTTTTGAGACCAACAGCTGCCTGGGATTTTGGCAGGTCTGTTAAATCTTCCTATAGTTGCCTTCACTGTCAGGGAGTATTTCTTACACCTATGAGGATCCTCACTGTTCCCGTAACACTGGATGTATGTGTCTCTGGATCATGTCAGTCTAATGTGTTTCCTGGCAAGATACAGGGCGGGCTAAGCAACATATGTTCCTGCTGTCCTGCTAGTATTTGCTAGCCAGATGGTATTCAAGGAATGCAAGTCAGTGATGTTCTCTGTTCATCCATCTGTACAGAAATTCTCACAATTTAAAATGAGTACACTTTCCATCTCTGAACATTAGGATTCAATGGCTGTGGCAAAGTAATAGTAAGGTCAGGTAAACAGCCCATAAGTAAGAACTCACACAGAAAAGCAAATAAAGCTTCTCCATCCTATTCTTGATTTAATTCCTTGCAATTTTCAGTATAGCTGCTCTGCAGCATTACTTAGCATATTGATATTAGCTGGGTATTGTTTGTATTAGATAGTTATTTACTAGTTTATTCTGTTGAATTTAGTCAGGCAAAGACCAAATGAAGTAAACCTGCTAAAATTAGTTTCAAAGTAGCCACAATGAGTATTATTTTAACCACATAAAACATTTATTTGTAGTTTTAGTCCTCCTTTTATACTGCTCAATTAAATTAGGAGAGAGCCAGGGATACCAACGGAAGAAATTGAAATGTTTTTTAAAAAATGACAGGTGGATGTCACTCAGCTGAGCTTTACTCTCTGACCTTTAAATCTGTTTAGTAGTATGGAAATCATATCCTTCTACAAAGGATAGTACTTTCCCTGAAAACATTAGCTGATTCAGATTTGGATTAATAATTAAAATTAAGGGGGAAAGTTGTAATAAAATTATTTCAAACAATCAATTTTGTAACTCGGTCACTAAATAAGGGGAGACCTCTTCATGTAACAGCTGATTAACTACTTTTGCTTTGCAAGCCCAACAGTTTCAGATGCCTGCTTGAGTTGATACCTTGTTAACAGGCTTATCTTCTCTTTACATTTGCAGAACTTGGATTTCAATTTATTTCAATAAAAATATAGGTGGTTCAGTTTCTTTTTCCAAAATTTATATTTATATTCCTTTCCCATCTTTCATGGATCTGAAATAGATCTATGGGAAGAGTGCCTAACAAATAAATGTTATTATTGCAATATTGCCTCAACAATTTTTTTGGTGTTCATTTTTACTGATTCTGTTTCAGGTCTCCAACAAATAAACTGCTTTTCCCTAAATTCTCAAGCTTTATTCAGTCTTTAAGGTGATTTGCTGAACTTTCAGTGGTCAAAACAAGCAAAATATCTAAATCTTCAGTTTATTATACATACAAATGTGTTCTAGTGCTTTTCACTGCATTTAGCTCTATTAAGGGTTTTATACCCCTTTCTTTGAAAAGATGTGGCATGCAGTCTCCCAGAAACATCTACAGATAAAGAAGAGGATTTCTATTTTTTTTCTGAGTCTGAAAACATGAGAAAAAATAATTTTAGAAAGGAAAATTGAAAGAATTTACTTGGGGTATTTTTCTGTGTCTACACAATTACTTTACAGAACCATAGAATCACAGACTGGTTTGAGTTAGAAGACATCTCAATCATCATTCAGTTCCAAACCCCTGCCATGGGCAGGGATACCCTCCACTGGACCAGGTTTCCCAAAGGCCCATCCAACCTGGCCTGGGGTGGGGCAGCCACAACATATGAAAATCCAACCTTACTTTGCTCAGAGCAGGGAAAATATTTCATCCTTTTGAGTTTTTAGAGGGTCAATGAAATGTTTCACAAAATCCCCGAGAAATGAGATTTTTAACAAATTATATTTGAAGATTTACTATACTTTATATATAGACAGTACATTTAATTTCTATGCTCTCTTAAAAATTATACATTTCTTCTTTACCTTCTTTCTTCTAATTCCAAATACACTTGCAAAGTTAATTTGCTGGTTCTAATCTTTATGCTTTGACTGAACATGCACGTAGAAAAAGACCTAAGGAAATACAATTTCACACCAATAAGGTACATTTCTTTCTCTATTCTCTACTGTTCAGCTCATCTTTCAGTCCTTAGGAACTTTTATATGGATAATAAAGAATAACATAGAAAAATAATCATATCTTTTGCTAGAAATTATAAAATTTCTGGTTTCTAAAATGTTTACAGATTGCCAGCAGAAGTTTTATTTACAGAATCACAGAACCACAGAATGGTATGGACTGGAAGGAAAAAGCTAGGGCTGAAGAGTGTGTTTATCACTATTTTAATAGTTATAACTAACATAGATGCATTTTGTATTACTAAATTTTTACACAAAACTTTGTAACCCATGACAATTACAGTAGTCTGTTGGGCAGACTACTACCATTATGAGAAAGCAGCAGCTATCTCATAATGGTAGTAGTCTGTCCAACAGACAGTCCTATGAAGTACTGAGCAGCAACTGCTGCTCAGTACTTCATAGGACATGAATATGATGGTTTTAATTTTGGTATCCATTTGACAAGCATCCATATTATCTCTAAACCAAACTGAACAACCTCCTATATCTGCAGTAACTGGGAATTATCAAGAGATAAATACTGAATAGCTAACACATCTAGTGACAGCTCTACAGGCTCTACAAAAATCTTTCTCCCGCAGTACCACAATTAACACTGATAATTTAAAAAATCCTACAATTTGTTCAAATCTCCACATGCACAAAGACAGTTCAAGTGCAGAGAGCATTACACTTGGAGTATGCTGGAGTACACTTACAGTCTGCAGCAAATGGAATACAATTTCCCTGACAGTTCAGTGACGGTAATGGGGACCAGACTTTCAGACACATTAGCAGGTCAGGCAGGGGTCTCATAACAGGGGATGGAAAGAAAAATTCTTAGAATGCATTTTAAATGTAATAGCTGGTCTAAAATGCAGATTAACACTTTGCATAATTAAGAAAAGCAGCTAAGTTGGATGACTAACACAAACTGAAAGGCAACTCCTTCTTCTGTACCTGTCAAAGCAGCAAGTTGTCATTCCTAACCCAAAGGTAGCTATTTGGGTATCAGAATAATTTCGAGAACCTGGATTCTGTTGCCTGGTACTCATTCAGAAAACTAAATGTTAGAAAACTAAACACTCCATAAGAAGGTAACTACCATATACTATATTTATATGTGCACAGTAAGTGTACTACTGCTAAAGATGTTCCAGTGTCATTGCTAGAAGTGCTAATAATATATGATGATGTATCTGGGCTGACAGCTGAAGGAGAGAGACAAATACTTGTCTGCAAAATGTTCCGTGTATGGACAACCTATGGCACTATATTATACATCAAATGCTTTGGCCTGAGCTGAATAAAGTATGATCTACATCTAACATTTATTGTACCTGACAGTTCAGTAAATCTGTATTTTGGTCCTATAAGAAAACTGAGAGTGGTTTTGCTATTTATGGGGACCTTAAGTTTATTCACTAGTGGTTAACTTTAACCCTTAGGAAGGACTTCAACCTGTTTCAGAGTGCACTTGGCATTTTCAGAGAAAACTGAACCAGAAACTCTAACCATCGAGGACACCAAACCTTCCAACACTTGTACAAATAATTAACTGGTTCGAAGAGTCCCACTGCTTTGTCCTAGCAGAACCATTCACAGCACTTCCACGTAACACTGAACATAATGTGGGAGCGAGGATGCAGTACATATGGTAAAGGAAAGTAAAGAAAGTATGGATTAAATAACATACACTATGTCAATACTTACATTTCTGCAGATATATTCTCAGTCACATGTTTTTGTATATTTAAATTTAAATAGATTTTGCCTTGATAGGGAAAGTGAGGGAAAGAGATTCAAGAACAATTTAAATCAGATGAAGATAGGTATTAGATGAGAAGATCTGCAATAACTATTTAAGCTCATGTATACAACTCTTGATGTATTTGAATTTGAAATAAAAATACTTCAGTGATGCAACTAGTTTACATGATTATCTAAAGCTCATGCAAAATACATAGCTCTACTTGAGGATAAAAAATTAAGCTGGAAAATGTCAAGAAGGCAACCTCTGTCAGATAATTGTAGGTCTTTTGCTTAACCAGCAGAATACCAAATTCAGGACACCAAATTAAAGCAAATCAAACGCTTTCAAATTTGAAAAGCTATTTAAGTTTTTTTATATTATCCAAAGAGTAAAAGGAACACTTTCATTTCATTGGCAAAGTATATACCTGTCATTAATAACGATAGAAACATTAACCACATATTTCAAATATGAAAGCCCAATCTATTTATTTCCATGAAAAGGCAGACTACTTTCTAGTACATAAACTAGCCTTTTTTGGTGATAGTCTCATGAAAAAAGTTTCTACAGGTATAAGAAGCCCTAGGAATGCTAAAGCACCGTTAAAATCACAAAACACAATGAAGAATGTTCATTTTGAGAACCTTCTTTATTTTTTAAATCAGAACCCTCTCTAAATTAGGGCCACTTTTTTTCTTGCACAAATGCTGATCAGTTTCATAAAGTTTACACAAAGTTTTATGATAATTATTTTTTTAAAGATGTTAAGTTCAGAGATACAAGAACTATACAAATGCAGTGATGTCACAGTTGTATCAATATGATCTCCACTGTGAATTACCAAGATAATTTTATGTAAGAGAAAGTGACAAAGTGATTGACTTAATACATATTCATTATAAGGTATAAGGAAATGTCTACAACTGATGTCATGTTCCAGAGAAAATGAAGATATGATGGCATGTTGTTCTTCACTGTAAGTTTGCACAGAGCTTATATAGTAAAGACAAGAATCTACAGTTTTGAAAGGAAAAAAATACCCCCCAAAACGCAACCGCCCCACACTCCACACCCCTCAAAAATAACCCGAATAAAACCCAAAACCTCACATTTCTGTTTCTTGTGAGGATTTTCCTAAGCTTCCATAACTTTAATTATGCTGCTCTTTGGTATTTTAAGCTTTAGAGTTTATTACCTTTTTTCTTGAATAGAGTAATAGGATAATCTTGACAAGCTGAAAAGCATGATCTTAATATAAAAGGCCACATAAGCAGATCAACTCAAAAAGTGACACAAGAATCAGTGATCCACATTCAAAGAAAAAAAAAAAAATCACAGCTGTTCCAGATCTAGCTATCTTTATTGCAGCTACAAAAGGGATATTTCATATTTTAAATATTTTATTCACATGATAATGGTATTTTATTTATTCAGAGCAGCCTTACCCATGTTTTGACAAGTTGATAATCAATTACAGTATTGTGAAAAGAAGGATATCAGGGCTGCTACTTTTCATCAACAGCATCTGATAATGTCATGTCCTCAATGAATAAAGTAAGTCACTGCTTTACACAGTTTTATAGTTTGCACCACTGAATGCAGTCAACAGCTCTGTGATGAGGAAGGTATATTTCATAAGACGTTTTGCTGCATCCCTGACTGTGCCAAGCCTGGATCAATCAAAACCAGTCACATTCTTTGGTGTTTGTGTGAGAATTTACTTCTTCAGGAATAAAAATATGCCTTTCAAGCACATTATGAAGAGTATAACCCAGTACCACATTCTGCCTTATTGAATTGATTAACCACACCCCACCTCCACCCCCCAAAGTAAAAAAATCTAATAGCTTAAGCAAAACAATTTATCAAAATTTTGATTTATGGCATGTAAGGCAGGTTCAGATTGACAGCCCCCTCTCCCAACTAGTTTCTGATGTAAATAAAATATCAGATATATAAAGAACAGTGTTATGTTTGGAAATAAACAAAAGGAAGATACTTCTGGTTAGAACTCCAAATAAACTGCTAAGATGTATTGTGACTGTGCATG
>VXBZ01010933.1:100533-322585 GCA_013399135.1 Heliornis fulica | reverse complement strand
TATTCATAATATAAATAGATTAGGCTTCTCAAAAATGTCACACAATTTGTGTTTTTCTTTCTTTCTATGGCTTCAAAATGAAATAAGGTTTTATTGCAGAAACAGAAGTCAGGCACAAAGAGATAACCCTTTTCTTTGGGAATTGACGGATGATTTCATCAGGTAAGTTTGCCTGGGATTAATTTCCAAGAGGAAAATTATTTTTCAAGAAATTAAACTTAAATATATTAATATTGAAATTTTTGTAAGGGCATAATGAAATTTTTTCTCAGACTACATTATTATTCTTCACACAGATGATAATATGAGAGTAATTCCTTACATAGATGATAATGCGAGAGTCCTTTCTGAATTACTACTCTTGGAATAACTCATGCTTTACAATGCACACTTCAAAGAATGACAGAATGAAAACACATCTGGACCAGAAACTGATATCTAATATATTTTCTATAGCAAAATGGAACAATAAGTATTCATATACAAGTATTAATACTTTGGTAACATTTTCTCGCTGACTGCATGTAAGCACCATTTGTGTGTTTTCTCATACATTTATAAGTACAGAACTGAAATCTTTATATTAGATCACTTTTTGCATACGAAGATGGTCAAATTGTTATTTCTGGATTCTCTGTAATTGTTTAGAAGAAAAAAAAAAGGAACCTATCAACCCCAAAGACAAAGATTTAATAAATTCTAAACCTTACATTAGGGGCATCTGAAGAATTCCTGAGGAAAGCTGTATGCTGACTGACACCTGTTCATATCAGAAGCCAGTGAGATTCATGTATCTTTGAAGATATATAACTAAAAATATTTTCTGGGACTTCAAAGAATTTTCAGCTAACCTGACAAACTCGTACTGGTATGTTTCTTATGACTTTATATTGAAGACCTAGTCCTCAAAATACAATATAATATACATATTAAAGTTGACAGAGATTGGAGTTAAAGAGTTCAGAAAAATCAAGATACAGCAAGTATCTGTGATGCAGAACACGTTAAAACACAGTCTCCTGTTCTGTCATCTGTTTCCATAATCCTCAGTTCGGTGCTGAATGACGTTCAAAAGATACTACAGAAATTTACTTGTTCCATCATTCCATTGAAATTGAGTTCACCTATGGATCTATTTGACAGAATCACCAAGACTTGTTTGTGTTACAAGTTTGAATTTTTTTCCCCACAATTTTTTTTAAACTTGAGTAGACACTGTTATTCCCAGATCAAACCTATTAGGTGGAAGACCACTCTGAAGTAATGGATATCATAAAGCACCAAAAATGATAGTAATCCTAGGCAGATCTGTGAAGCCAGGCTCAGAGCAATAAATCTAGCAGTAAGTTTCCAGATTTTTCAGGGGACCGTTTATGCAGTATATCTAGAGGTCTCCCCGTTTATGATTTGGTTGAATAACTGTAACTATTCTCCATTGATTTTTCATAAAGAAGAACTTTGTGACTTCTCCAAAATTTTCCCTCTAAATTTTTCTGTTCAGATATGAAGCAGAGCACCCTTATGACCCCAGAAAGTACTCAGGAGTTTGCAAACAGACATTTTAACTTTCCTTCCATTGACCCTTCCAAATGTCAGGCAATGAGACCATCTGCTACAAATTTTGTTAACAATGATCAATGGTTTTGACTAACTAGCTACAGAGGTTCTGTATCAGTTAAAAGAATAACTACAGAATTTGTCTTTAATATCAGTGATTCTAAGAATGCTGAGAAAAAAAAAATGTATCTCAGTAATACATCTCATTCTGGGTATAGGCAAAATGGGTTGAGATTTTTTTTGTTGTTGTTTTTTGATGCCATGAACTGAAATACTGTTGTGATGGTACTGCAACTAAGGCTCAAGAAAACTTAATCAGATGCCTTTGTTATAAAATCAAACTAACAAAAGATGAGATTGATTAAACTTTAGAAACTGCGTGAAAAATTAAGGCTACTCAAAGTAATTTGGGTATGGAACACTTGAGACAGCAAATGTCAGCTTAAGAAAAATGTTGCTAGGAGACTATAACAACAAGATGTCTATGTAGTAAAAGTACTTCTGATATATGAAGAAGAAAATAGCTTGATTAAAGAATAAATGAATACTAATTAATACACCTAACAGTTGATAAAAACAGATTCATTCAAGGGTAGTAACAGTGCCAGAAACTTGTCCTGATGACAAGCTAGCCGCTTCCTTGATTTTCTTTGGAACATATTTTCCAGCATCCATTCCCACACCCAGGGAGACACTACTTCCTTGTATAAAAAGCTCACACTCTTCCCAGCCAAGAAAGTTCTCAAACTGTTTTTTTCAGGGAACAGTTTTATTCTTCAGAAGTAAAATTTAGAAGAAAAATCAAAATGTACAATGAAATTCTTCGTTCTTCTCTGTTAGAGCTGGAAGATATTTTTGAGCTTTAGAGGTCTCAGAAATCTGAGAAGTCAACAGCATTCCCTTCAACATACCAACCCTCTCCTCTGTAGCCCCAAGGTTCTCTGGTAGTAAAACACTTTGACAGAAACCAATTGATTCTTCCACGGCACAGGACACTGTTTAAAGCAAAATAAATTGTAAAAGGATTCAATCCCTTGTCCTGGACTCTAGATTCATTACATACCTATTTTGCTGTATGGGAAGATAGGTGCTTAAGATGGCAGATACAAAAAAAAAAAAAATCCCCCTTCACCACTGTCCAAATTTATGAGTTAAGACGCTAAATATTAGTGTACAGTTTGGGTAAGAATAGGCACATCACCATTTGCTAAAGCTCATCAGTAACTAAGCCAGCCACAGGAATGCTAGCATTTTTTATCATCTGCCTATGCATTATATACTTTTTCAGATCAGCATAACTACCTGTCTTTTAAAAGGCCAACTCACCACAGTATTCCAAGTCTGTGTGCCCTCATTGACTAGGTTAAATATTATTTCTTTTTTTTGTGTGTGTTGAAAAGGCACTGAAGAGAGAATAGTTAAAATCAGGTAAATGTATGCTAAAGACATGAATTGCCACAGATGTTTGTTAGCTACTTGACTGGTCATAGACACTTGCCAACCTCATGAGCAGAAGCATTCTCAAGTGATTCCAGCACATTAATCCCTTTCCATATTGATTTAAAGGGTACCTCTACAGAGGTTAAAGACTTATACAGCTGTTTCATCCAAAGGGTGCTGAACCACGTCAGTCTAATGGCAGGCAGACTGAAGTGACTTTTGTGTTAATGGATATTTTTTCAGTTCTCTGCTTTATAAAGGCCATAAAATAAAGCTCTACATAGCAATATGAAAGATGGATCTTGATAAAAAGGGTATCAGTTCTAGTATGAACAGATATACAGAGCATGCAAAATGGATCATAAAATGCACCCCTTCAGGGAGCCGCCTATTGAAAGTTCACCAAAAAAATAAGTGTGTTATGTTGCATTATTCTCAGTCAGCCGAAGTAGCATAGATTACAGTGTTCTACTGCATTCTCTCTTCATAGAAGAAAAACTGATCAATGAACCACTTATCAAGCCTGAACAATATATATCTGCTGAGTTCAACAGAGCAGCTGTAAAAGATGCTTGAATAGGACAAATGACTTAGATACAGATTCTTTGGCTGGCCACCAAGGACCTCCCATATCAGGAGCAATAAAGACTTATCACAGATAAGCGCCTTACTAAACTCTTTCAAGTAAGCCTGTGAGAGAAGAGTCTGTTGATCTGGGAGTGCAGTGAGAGCTGTAATGCAACTCGACATAATACTGCTTTGAATTAAGGTTCTCAACTGTTCCCATGAAACCAACTATCAAGACCTGTCAGACCTAACTGTATTGGTTTTCTACAAAGTTCTCTGGAACTTTCTCTAAGTGAGAACAGTTAATCTTAGCCAGCAATTGCTCTTGCTTAGTTTGTATTTAAAGTGCATGAGCTATAAATAGTCTTTATATATATATATAGGAATATATAAATATACACGTGATTTATATAATCTTTTCCCCTCACGTATAGAGCTCAAGTTCATGAGAGAGATTCACTCCAGCTTTGATTTTGCTGCTGGTTAGCATTTCCTTTTTTTAACCTCACAATAATCCCGTTTTTATTCGCATTGCTTCTGTCATGTCATAAAGCAAATACAAATAGAGTCTGATCCCAAATGTTAAGTCCATAAACTACATGATAAGTTACTTACACTATCCACAGCAGAGGAAAATATGCAACTGCTCTTATATAGGGCTATAGAGGAAGGAAAAGAATACAGGAGCAACCGGATGGACAATAAATGAGGAATCATCCAGAAAGCAGAGAAACAGAAAGAGATAAGCAGAATATATGCAGAAAGAGTACTATACAGATGGACTCCAAAATAAATCCTAGAAAACACGGGCCTGTTCCAAGCTGCTTCTAGGAGTAGGCCAGGAAAAGCTCCAAAAGAGAAGCCTAAGTGCAGCTGATTATGCTATTACTGAGAAGAGGTGACGTTACATGAAAAAGAGTTGTACAAAGAACTTGCTTATTCTCAAAGATGAAGTTAGCATCCCAGTAGTATGCTGGAGTTAATGTTTTGCAGCATTCTCTTCTCATTGCAACAGGGAAAAATGCCCCAAAATAAATTAATACATGTAAAAGAACACTTTTCTCTCCAAAACTGCACAACTCAACAAGCCTCGCAGATTCAATGCCTTTAATTAGAGAGGTTTCCAATACATCTCTCTCATATGATATGGAAAATTTATTCATCAATGAAGCTTCACTTATAAAGTCATTTCCACTCATATATTTAACACCTCCAAATTAAATGAAAAACCAAATCCTATCATATTCCTTAAAAACTCTGTTTTTCAAGTATTCTTAATCTAGCAATTTTGGTTTTGAACAATGTAAATAAAACTGTGCCCTTAACGAGCACACCACCTCAGCATCTTAGGTACCTACATTTCAGGCACCTTCGTCATTTCCTTATCAGATATGCAAGATGATAAGGATCAGATAAGCAATCATCTGATCAACATTTATCATCATCTCTTCCTTACAAGATAATTTGCTTATTGATTTATGCAGATCAAGAGAGGTAGCTCTTACAGGAGTATCCAATAGGTGGGTAGACAGTTCTTGACAGAAGTAAGCTTGAAATTTGAGTGTACTTGTGTTGTAGTTGAAAATTTGAACTCCATGCTTTACTTGTAAACCACTTACTTTTAGTTGAAGACAAATAATATTTCATCCTACGTCAGATGAGTGTTGGTATGAAATTGAAAATCCCACTTTTACCTGACATCTTCTCGACATAAACATAATTTAAAGACATCAAAAAGTTTATTCAACTTCCTTTGAAAGCATTAATAGGCTATGATTCTCTTGAATACTTCAGTAATCTAGATAGCTTTGTCTGCATTTTTTCAAAGAAACATCACACTGCATGAGGTGGCACTCTGGGGATGTCCTGTCTAATATAGGAAAAGTCTACTCCACTGCTTTTTCGACAATCTGGCTGGTATCCAGAGAGCTCCAGTCCAGAATCTGTGTAGCCAGTTTGCCATGGCATGACACCAGAAGTTGGTGACTACACAAACACAGGCACGTTGCTTTCAGACTAAAGATACCTCACTTCTGGTCAGTTAGAAGAACTGGAACCCACCTGCATCAACTACCCTGCAATATTCCTTAAAGGCATAGATGGTCCTGGAGATGTCTTCTGTATCTCCAGCTGATACTATGGCTTACCAAGGAATTTTCAAATCACAGTACAAAACATCTTCTTGGGGTTTTATAAAGTGGACCCAAACTCTTTCTTCTGCAATGTATTTGGATTCCTAGCTCCACTCCAGCTCCAGAGCTAGCTCTTACCTCTGGGAGACCCATTTCATATCTCTGAAAATCTTCTCTCATACATCATCTCTTACACGCTCTTCCTTTTTATTAATGGACTCCCACAACCCATCATCTTCAGTGTCCACCAGAATTCAGACAAGCTTCCCAACTCACAGTCTCCTTCAATCTCCCATACTTCTCTGTCCTTGTTCAAAACTTCTCCCTTGAAACATACTGTGGAATGTGAAGGTTTCTTCATTCCCCTTCTGGGAGTGTCTTTGGACCTCTAACTGACCTCTACAGACCCCATGCATCCTTGGAAGTCAGCTGATTAACACAAGGAACCCTTTCCCAATCTACTTGCCAGACTCTTGATCATTCTTTCCCTTGGTGTCATATCATATGACAAGATGACCAGCTCTTAGTTTCTTGCACTGTAATGAGGACCGTGTCACAGGGAGCAGAAAAAGCCCATGCACATAGTTAAAAAATTGACAGTAGGACTCAATAGCAGATATATTAATCAGCAATTAATTCAGAGTGACATTAAGCAAAGTTAATCTCTTTTAATCATTTGAAGAGAGGCAGTGAGGCAGCAATATTTCATTATTTGTTAGGTAAAATTAAGGATTTATCCACTGCAATGTAGCCTGAAGCCACACTGTCAAAATAACAAATAGCTCTAACATAGTAGATGCCATCTTTTTGGCACCCAGATACTGCATGAGAGCTTAGGCTACTTCTGCATATAATCACTAGATTGTTAATTCCCCTACAAAAATATAGCCTACAAGATTTGCTTGCCTTTGAATAATCTAACTCTGCTCAGCATTCCTTTCTGGTACTTTTAATCATGAAAATGCCTATTGAACTCAATGGGAGTTTCAGTGAATAAAGAACGCTGATCAGAGTCCTTGGAGACAGTTAAAAATAAGTCACTACAAAAAATTACTAGAAGTTATATTCTGTTAAAAGGCTATGTAAAAGATTTTTTTTCTAGAATTATAAAATGCCTTATAAAAACTGTGTGTAACAAGGACCTTTAAAAAGAAAAAAGCCCATATACTTGCTTGCAAGCAGCAGAAACACACCTATGATATTTACTTGTTTTCAAATGGCATTCTCAATGTGCTACACTGTTTTTTGGTTTGTTTTTTTTTAAAGTTATTTTTTTTCAAAATATTTGAAAAGGTAGAGGAAGTGAATCAGAATTATTCTGAATTCTTTTGGAAGACAAGAACTTCTATGTCACTGCCTATTTCCACAGGGTATGGCTCCAAAACCTCAAGCTTGGATCCTTGTAGTAGTTCTTTCCTTGTCTCCCTTCCTCTCTGTAGCTTGAGTATTGCGTAAAGACAATACAGCGATCAATTGACCTCTACTCAGGTGCAAAAAGGTGCCACTCCAGTGATGCAAGAACTTTATCCCATGCTTACCATAGCATAAAACATTTAATGATGATAGATCAATGCACACCATAGAAAGAAGTGGAGAAAGGAAAAATACAATAGCTGTGACAGCCCTAATTCACATTCCAGAAGGAGGGCAAGAGATTGATCATATTAGATTTCTGAAAATGTGTTCATGTGTTTTTTGTATGTATGTTTGATCACACGTGCTACCCAATGTTCTGATTATTATGCCAGGAAATAAGATTTTGGAGTTATCTGGAGCAAACTAACTGCCCCTGCACCAGGACTGAGCAGACTCAGATTTGGCAAGAAGCTCTTTTCCAAATCATTGCTGAGCTGTTGTAACTAAGAAAAATAAAACATAATTAAGGTCATCTGTGGGAAAAGGCATCCCTTCTGGATAAAAAAATAAAGACCCGTATCTTAGAAAATTATAATAAATTCCATCTGAGAGCCAAATGCTTTGCTAACAAATGATCTTTGCTTCCCTAAGCAACTTCTTATGAGTAAGGGCCATTTTTAGGCTATGATCTATGCAAGCTTCCAGTGTACCATGTCTCTGTCTCATTAAAATGACACAAATAGAATTCAAGTAAGCCGTCAAGCCGTGCCTATAGCTTTCTGAGGGCTGAATAATGATGACTTGTAATTTGTAGTCATGTGCATGCAAATAAAAATAAAACTGAGTATAATTGGTTTCTTGATTAATGATATCACATACTGACAATGCTTCAAGCTACAGTTCTTGGGCAACTGGGAATCAAAAGAGCAGAGTCGCTGACAAGTGTGACTGGAGGTAATGTGATTTCTATAAATACGAAATAGTGCCAAGTTACATCTATCAACAGTTACCTCTGCTTGATTATTTCAAAATGTCAAATAGTATACTAGTGAGTGTCTAGGAAAAAAAAAAAAAAAAACCAGAATAAAACTTGGCATGTAAACCCTCCACACACATTATCTGTATATATTTCTCTAAGAACTGCTTTGTGAATCTTGAACTAATGGTCTACCATAAGCACTAGTGCTTGCCCTCTTTTTAAAAGAAGAAAAAATATTGTATAGAATTGTTTCAGCTGAGTTACCAGCATTTTTATTAAGTCATTACTGTATTCCTTATTTCGCAGAACAGAAGTTTAAGAGTGTGTTGGGGGACAAAGGAAAAGACAACATAGATGCATAACATGTCAGAAAACAAAAATACTAAAGATTACATTTGCTGCTGCTGAGCTCCATGACTAAAAAGTTCAGAGATGTAGCATAAAGTAATCCCTTAATAACTGTTAGCATTCATTGTCAGGTTCATTCTTCTTGACATGTATATGTCCTGCGTAAGTTCTCATCCATCAGTTCATCAGATACAAAAGTTAAACTCTATTACTTGCCCTCTTAGAAGGATTATTCTCTAAGGCTAAATTGTATTTATTACCTATTCTACATTGCTCAAAGTAAATTTTATGAGCCCACAGATTTGGGAAATAGTTAATGATAATGATGTCATGGTATTAATTTTTTTTAAAGGCTATCCTGTGTATATAAAGAATAGAATTGGACATTAACTGTTACAACGCACAGAAGTCACTACTGAAGTGCTTCTATACAGAGTCACATTTAAATCTGATGAAAATAGCTATTGCACTAAGAAAACTATAAATCCATTTGCCAAAATTTGGTTTTTTTTCTGGATGAACATGCTTGGTTTTCATTAAAATAAACATTCAGAATTAAATACAAAGTAAATCACTTAATGATAATTTAAGTATAGAAGGTTAGTGCAATATAGTGGTCAAAGTAAGACTCAAAGATTGATGCATCTGGTTGCATACCGAAATACAAAGAAATCATTTAATACATTTCATGACAGAAAGTATGATTGCGTTGAAAATTCAATCAGGTTTCTTTGTCGGTCTAATAAGAATTTTAACACACTGCTGCCAAAAGCCAGTGAAGCATAGTATTGCATTCAAGAAACAAGACTACAGCTAGATTCTAATTCTCTGTCTGAGAGCAACAGAAAATATCTCAACTGCTACACATTATTTTTCTCTGCACACCATACAGAATAAATCAAGAAAAATAACATTAAAATGTATTAATGAGAAACTACACCTTTTTTTCCCAAATTCTTGTGCTTCCCCTTTTATAGTCTCACACATTAACTTACCCAACAGCATTGCACTCACTGCTAATGAAAAGAAATCAGGCAGTACAAATCTTCTTAAGCCTCCCGTGGCAAGAAAACTATTACAGAAATGAATAGAAGAAAGTCTCTGGAGCCTTTCCCTTGCCTTCTTGTTTTACAAAAGGCAGTAAGGATCACACTGAGAAGTGTCAAAGCTGAATAAACCACTAGCAATTGGGTTTATACCCTTTAGGTAGTTAGTCCTTCATAGATGATGATTCGACTTTGTCCAAAAAACAGTATGTGAGAAACAATGCAGCATCTATCAGAGGCTGTAGCCAAGCTTAAAACTGTAGACAAAGAAACAGTTTGCTTCTAAAGGTTTGCAAGGGAGGGCTTGTCACAGGATATTAATTCAAACAAGCTGATGTTACATCAAACCAGTGCGTCTAAATACAGTTAATCTGCAGCTTTCCATGTTGCATCCTACAAGGCATTCAGCTGCGGTGTACTGGAGCTCCTGGGTTCAGTGTCACTGAAGAACAGGAGAGCTCTCTGCTCTTCCCTTTCACACTGAAATGCATGTTTAGCATCTAGAAAGCCATGTGGCAAACCATGGGGTTTTTCCTCAAGCTTTATTATGAGCTGCAATTGGCATCTAATATGGCACATTTGATTAAAATTACTCTCCTGCCTTTGTTGCAGGCAAAATCACATACAAAGGAGCTTTAAATGATAAAATATGGAGCATTTTCTTCTAAAGCTATCACAAACAGTAGGGAGAGGAACTGGCAATAACTAGGCAATAATTATGGCTACTTTGAGATCAGAAAGAGGAATGGTGGTAAACCTGTATTTCTTTGATTATTTTACATAACCTTGCATTCACTGTAGATAGAGTCACTAATTAAAAAGAAAAAAAAAAGAAAAGAAATAAAAAAAGTGGAATCGGCATTCTATGAATCTATGACT
This sequence comes from Heliornis fulica, assembly GCA_013399135.1. Classification (NCBI taxonomy): domain Eukaryota; kingdom Metazoa; phylum Chordata; class Aves; order Gruiformes; family Heliornithidae; genus Heliornis; species Heliornis fulica. Next base: position 312,281 of record VXBZ01010933.1, on the reverse strand, counting down.
CTATTTTCCTTTGGAATTTCTTAGAAACTTTGAGCATTTTATGTTCTCTTGAACTACACAATGACAAGTTTTTTTAAAGGCTTAAATATTAGCTGCAAAGGATGGAGACTTCCTTTATGAATAACAGGACTTTACTTACTATTCATTGAAATAAAGGGTCTGCACACGCAAAAAATAAAGCAAGTATACCTGTGAAAATGAATGTACAGTCTATGTATAACTAGCAAGTCTCAACTAGTTAATAATTAATCCTATTCTACACACTTGCTTTCTTATTTTTTTTCTTTTCAACCGTATTTAGATTTTTATTGTATTCCAACTTCTTAATCCATCTGTTACAAACAAAGATATGTACCCTTGCAAATCCTCTAGACACTCATCCTTCCTACTTATGGTCCCTTCTTCTACTTCAAAGTCCATAACTTTCAGCTATTCCCATAACGAAATCCCTGGCCCTATTTGCAATTTCGATTTCACTTCACTTCATCACTTCTACAGAGCATGCCTGTGCCTTTACCTGACATACTCACTTATCACTATTTTATGACTATTTAGAGAAGGCACAGTCACAGAAATTGGGTCATGAAAGACTATTTTTCAAATTTAGCACTGATTTTTCTGTTTGGCTTTTTACAATACCTACCGTCTTGCAAAATGTTGACGTTGTGCTGGTTTTGTCTGGGACAGAGGTAATTTTCTTCATAGTAGCTGGCATCAGGCTCTGTTTTAATATGTGCTGAATGAAAACAGCATAGATAATATAGGAATATGTAAGCTACAGTTGAGCAGTGCTTAGACAGAATGGAGGTATTCCTGCTTCTCACCCCACCAGTGAACGGGCTGGGAGTGAACAAGGAACTGGTAACATATAGACATCCAATGTGTTTTGACTGCCACAGTTCCCAGCAGAGCTCTCATGCAGCCAAGGCCAGGTGACCCCAACAGACCAAAGGGCTATTCTATGCCACATGACGTCATGCTCAGCATACAAAGCTGAGGGAAGAGCAAGGAAAGGAGGAATATTGGGAGTGATGGCATCTGTCTTCCCAAGTAACCATTACAAATGATGGAACCCCGCTTTCCTGGGGATGGCTGAACCCCTGCCTGCCCATGGGGAGTGGGGAATGAGTTCCTCGATTTGCTTTGCTTGCATGAGCAGCTTTTGCTTTACCTAATAAACTGCCTTCAGCTCAACCCATGAGTTTTCTCACTTTCACTCTTCTGATTCTCTCCTCCATCCCACTGGTGGGGAGTGAGTGAGCAGCTGTGTGTGGCTTAGTTGCAGCTGGGTTTAAACCACAACAGATGTCCTTTCCTGAATTTGAAATTTTTAGTCAATTATATTACATACGACAAAGCTCAGAAATAGAGAGGAATGACAGCTTCTCCAATATGCAAGGGCACTGGAATTACCTAGTTGCTAGTCAACCTAAAAATGGGAACTACCAGTCTAACCCACTGGAATTCTGTGGCAGGTAACAGCACTACTGCTTATGAAAATATTGGTCAAAATACCAGTCAGTGCAAGAATATTTTATGATGACAACTGATGGGCTACAAATAGGAAAACCTTCCATCATAAATCACAGCCATTTGAGTACCAGTCAATCAGTAATTAAGTTTCAGTCATTGTTTAATGTCTTTACAGCAGAGCACAACTGGCAGAGCTCACAGCAAAGGAAGTTGAGGCATGCAGTACTAGAGAGTAACATGTTAGGGAGCACATTCCAGAACCTTTGCCCTGTTAAAATAGCAAGTTTCTCTAAGCTGTGCTAGTCACTTTAGCCCTGCAAAATAAGTTATTTGCAACTATATTTTCATGGCACCACGGTAACACAATTTGGCCTTTATGCTGCTTTCTACATTTCTCCTCATGGTGAACAATCTATCTACAGAACACGTATTCATTGGGGACAGTGATAAAGGTTACTACCTGAAGTGTTTTTATCTGGTGATAAAACACTGAAAGTAGTATAGAAAGTAAGTCAATCAAGCTAGCTTGATATGCTAAATGCAATTAAATCTATAGCATATTGTACTCCAAAGAGTTTTAAGTGAGTAAAACATCAGATGCATAGAAAAAATATTTTAAAATACTGTCACCAATTTATGTTACCAAACTGGACTTCATCTGGATGCAGTTTGGGTTTGGAAATGAAAATATTTTTAGACTCTACTCTTCTCAACAACAGTATGGGACATACCTGTAGGAGCTGTGGAGTCCTTCTGAGATAGTTATTCTGTATAGAAAACAGCTTGAGAGAAAAGGCTGCGAAAAAATCTTTTTGGTTCTCTCCTCTGGATCTTACCCAGAAATACTACACCTCTACAGAGAATACCAAATAAAACCACCAAAACACCCCAATGCAACCCTAAAGACAGCCCATGATAGGATAAGCTAATTCATGGAGTTTTCCTGTGTAGTCTCCTACAGCTAATTATTCTGGCCACAAGTTTCCTGAGAGTAGTGCAGTGACTCTCCAGTAAAAACTTGATCTTCCAAACCCAGACCTCTGTGTGGCCAAGTGCTCATGCTGCTTCCCCTGACTCTTTGAAGTAGAAAGCTTTAGAAGCTCCTGTGAACACCAGCACTAAACTCAAGCTGTTCTGCTTTTGAGGAAAGGAGCCGTAAGGACGTGGGGCGGAGGAGGGGTGGGGTGAGCAATGACAGATAACTAGAAATACTATAAAACTGTTGCAATAATCCACTTTTTTTGTACTATTTTAGCTGTCATTCAAAGGTTACATTCCCAGAGTCGAGCACTTGGAGCTTAGCAAAGATAGCACACTTTGTGAGACTCACAGCAAAATAACGCAGAGCAATACTGAATGGACTCTGGTCTTCTGCACTCGGTGCACGTTGGTTCTGTTGAAGTGTCAAATACTGCACCAGCACACTCACTGCTGAATTCTCAATATCTCTAGATTCCATGTTTTGCAAGATGTCTGTAGTATGGTGAAGGTAGCAACCTACAAGTAATTAGCCATCACCAGTATTTTTATTTCTATAACTATGAACACCATTTCAAGTATAAACATGCAGAATTTGCTTCACTTAAATCCATATATGAGAAAATAATGACTCTAACGATGATACCACATGCACAGATTTACTTTTCAGATCATTGAACTTCCAAACTAGTAGTTATATAATTAGTGCACAGACTGACTGCCTGTAACACTAAACAGAAGCACAGCTTCACATTACATTTGAAATTGGAATCAGATTTTTGGAGTCTTAATGTCCCACAGAAGACTCCAGAAGGATATGAGGCCCAAATAATTTACTGGCACTTAGAGCTGGGAGATTTTTTTCAAAGATAAAAATTATAAGGGATGAGTTAAATAAATGCTTTGGTATGCATAGAACAGGCAGCATTTATGTAATAAAATTAAGGCATAATCCGAACAAGAAAAAGAGAGAAAGGTCTGGAGATAAACAAGCCTTGGTTCTCCAGTGAAGATTTCAAGGAAATAACAAATTACATCCTTTTGCGATTTTAAATCCCCTTCCAAGTGACAAACACAATATGAATAAAAATCGATTCCAGTCAATTCCTGTGTGGCTATTAACCTTTAAATAACAGAAATTTGCATTATATTTCTTGGAATACACTTACTAACTGAACATGTCTTCATCTATAGGATTCTTGAGAAAAACCTCCTGCTTTCTAGGAACAGGCTAGATAATTAAGTCCTCGCAGTTTTTAGCAACCTGGAATGATCCTAGAGCAGCTGTTGGGCAAACTATTTCCTTGATCTCCTTCACACAAGACCAATGAATGAAAGTAGCAGTATCAAATTCACCTTTAAAAGAATTGTATATTCCCTAGCTGCTCAAGTTATTACTTGGACCTTTTGTCCCAGTTACAATACCAGGAAAACTAAATTCAAAAGGTGTCCAGGCAAAGAAACAGAGGCGCAAAGGGAACTTGCTTCTTTGAGCAAGAAAATAAAACCACAAAGTATAATCTCAAAGCCTCTGAGTGTGGCTTAAACAAAACTGTTCTTCACATCAAGTAGCCATGTATGTGCAGCTGGCAGAAATAGCATATCTTCTAAATTCTCATGCATAGTTTGGCCTAACATTTTACACTGATGTTCTCCATATTTTTCTGTCTTGGAAAATGATTGATTTAAAAGTTTCAGAAAAAGCCACACCAATCACTTCTGATCACAAGGGTTGTTACTTCTATTATTTCTCTCCTCAAAACGGGTCTACTTCCTTGCATTCTGATTGACTATAGATGTCTTATTTGCACAAGTTAATTTTGAAATAACCACATAATGTGCCATTCCCTTTACTGTGATTGCCTGAAACCTATCATTAGCCAATCAAAAAGCAAGGATCTGCATAATCACTCCAGGGTATTTTTCAGTAACTGCTCTGTGAATATGTAATTTTCCTTCACTATGCAAATTTCACAAACATATTCCTAAGGCCCTGATTGGACCTGTTGCTCAGAATTTTAAAGTTGTTATCCATGGTGCCATCCAAACTTTCTTATTCCTCAAAAATTTAACAGCTGTAGAACAAGAAAAATGAGAAAATAGAGAGAAAAAGTCTTCCATGCTAAAATATCTATTGATAAGATCCGGCTATCAGTTACAAAGGATAACAACCACGATACCTGCGCAATAGCCACTAGTGCACATTAAAAACAGAGCACAGCTTACACCCTCTTGGTTCTGACTTGCTTAATAGCAACAACAAAAATTAATTAAAGGTTACACATTTAAATAATAGAGTTTGTTACCAAAAGAAAGTTGAGCCCTTAGCACTCAAATTGAGTATATATAGACAGCGTGTTCAGTTTGGCACTATCCTAAACATACTTTTAAATTATTGATCGGCTGTTTTGAGATAACAATGGAAGAAATAGATGGGAAACCCTGAATATTAATACCAGTGCCGATGTTCTCAGAGAACAAGCTGATGAGATGTCTTGATTAACAAGTCCTGACCTCCTGGGAGTTTTATAACTAGTTCCTAATATATACAGGGATTCAGACAATATTAACAGTTGAAAATCTGTGAAAGTGAGCATTTTCATAACAAGCCATAAGCATTTGGGTAACTGTATATAGGGAAATGCCATGGCAACCTACAGTACTGCAGTAACTTTTTCCAAACACATGATAACTATGTTATTTCACAGGGAGGACATCCAAACTGGAAGCATGATATAAAATTATACAACTTTTAAGAAAAAAAAAAGCATATTCCCATTTTTATGAGATAGTTTGCTTTCAGAACTAAGAATAAGAGCAATCTATTATTCCCCAGATCCATGAAGACTGACAACTCTGCAAGCACTTTAAAAATTAATCACAGAATCACTGAATCATTGAATGGTTTGGGTTAGAAGGGACCTCAAAGCCCATCTAGTTCCAACTCCCTGCCATGGGCAGGGACCCCCTCCACTAGACCTGGTTGCCCAAAGGCCCATCCAACCTGGCCTTAAACATTTCCAGGGATGAGGCTCCCACAACCTCCCTGGGCAACTTGTTCCAGTGCCTCACCACCCTCACAGTACAGAATTTCTTCCTAACTTCTAACCTAACTCTGCTCCCTTTCAGCCTGAAGCCATTGCCCCTTGTCCTATCACTACACTATCCTGTGAACAGTCCCTCTCCCACTTCCCTGTAGAACCCCTTCAAGTACTGGTATGGTGTAATTAGATCTCCCCAGAAACCTAATGTCACAATGCACAGATATATCCAATCTAGCAGCAAAAAATATGTCTGCCTACAGCGCTAAGTCCAGGTGAAACATAAAGAGCCCTTATCCTTGTCTAAGTTGAGGAGAAAAGATACGGTTTTAAATTTAAAGTTTTCTGGTTATGAATGTAGAGCTATAAAATTATAGTTTAACCGAAATATTTTGGAGAAGTGACACAGGGACACAGAAGCATGTTATGATAGATGAATATGTTGATAGAATCATTATTACAAAACAACACTTTACAGATGTCTCCATTTGAAAGAACCTTTAGCAGGTTTGAAAAGAGGTCATTAATAGTATTTAATAAACATGCCATACTGTACCATCTATTGAAACAAAAGGCCAAAGGTTCTGACCTGGGTGGAGAATAGGACAATTGAAGGAATTCTAGACCATTCAGAAGTTGTGTGGATTGCACAAGTTACTCTTTTCCACCTGAAGCTCGTGATTACAGAAAGGTAATAATGCTCATTTCTTTCTCTAGAATTTAATTTGGATTCAAATTTCAATACGATTTAGAGCAAAGATTTCAAATTCTGATTTTTTTCTATGAAACAGCACTTCTGATCGTCATCCAGCTGTCCTATGGCTGTCTTGGGGATTTTCCAGAATAACACTGTACCTTATATACTTAAGGACTTGGGAGTACTGGTGGATGGGAGGCTCAACATGAGCCAACAATGTGCTCTTGCGGCCCAGAAGGCCAACCGCATCCTGGGCTGCATCAAAAGAAGCGTGGCCAGCAGGTCGAGGGAGGTAATTCTCCCCTCTACTCTGCCCTCATGAGACCTCACCTGGAGTACTGTGTCCAGTTCTGGAACCCCCAACATAAGAAGGGCATGGACCAGTTGGAGAGGGTCCAGAGAAGGGCCACAAAGATGATAAAGGGGGTGGAGCACCTCTCCTATGAGAACAGGCTGAGAGAGTTGGGACTGTTCAGTCTGGAGAAGAGGAGGCTCCGGGGAGACCTTATAGCGGTCTTCCAGTACCTCAAGGGGGCCTACAAGAAAGATGGGGAGAAGTTATTCAGTAGGGCCTGTTGTGACAGGACAAGGGGTAATGGTTTTAAAATAGAGGGAGGTAGATTTAGATTAGATATTAGAAAAAAGTTCTTTACTCTGAGGGTTGGGGAGCACTGGAACAGGTTGCCCAGAGAGGTGGTGGATGCCCCATCCCTGGAGACGTTCAAGGCCAGGTTGGATGAGGCCCTGAGCAACCTGATCTAGTTGAGGGTGTCCCTGCTTCTTGCAGCAAATTTCAGCATCCAACAATACACACTAACTTCCAAGTATAAAGAAACATGCTGTTGATGACTTTATGTCTTTGACTTCATTTAGATCTCCAGTGGAAAATACAGTTTAGCAAAAACTGTCTGATATCCAGCATAAACCAAAGAAATTTTTTTTCCAATCTCTAACCAGTTTTCACTGTATATCCTACACATGTCATATTACATAAGGAACAATGTCTCAGCAATAATTCTGAGATTTACTAGTGCAAAATGAAAGGAGGATTTGTCTGTTTGGCTAGACTCCATTTGGCATACAGGGCCAGAGTCTGATCAATATCACAGCTACAGTAGTTTCAGAGCTACACTTAAAACTCTTAGACAAGACAAAAATCTGTTTCAAAAGATGGTACTTAACATTTTTTGGAGGAAGAAGTGAAAAAATTCCACAATGCCAGAAATCTTTCCGGGCAAAATCTTACTCCTTGCTCTTATGAGTACACAAAAGGATAGAAAATACAAAAGCATCAGCATATGAACCATGCTGCAATGCATATCCTGCACACACAGAAAAAAAAATTTAGACTAGTCAGTTACTTTCACATGGCCTTTCCTGATAACAAATGGAAAATTATACACGGCGGCACTTACAAACAAAAGTACAATTTTTTTGTAATGCATGTCCTAGCTCCACGGTACACAACAACTTGTACAGTTGACAATTTTTGTATCATCCTTCCAATAAGTGGAATAGTTTCCAATTTAAAAGATAGAACATGACATCACATAATACAAGAACACAACATTTAGATCAAATATAAATTATTTAGAATATGGAAAAAATTATTTTCCCTAGTAAATGTCTGAAGTCAATTTCATCCCTATTCAAGCAGGAGGAACATGGTAGATGTTACAAGATGACCTCCTGTTCTAGCAATGACAATACATAGAATTACAGCAGAGTCCCTTCCCATTATGTTATCTGTGGTCATTGGCACTGTTTCATAACCTCATCCAGTCTACAAGGTTAACAGCAGTCTAATTCATCTCATTGCATCCTCCTGCCAGATTCAATCTGAATCTGAGCTCACAGTACCTAAAATTACTTTTATGCTTTTAATGTAAATGGAAAAGGGCATGTATTCTGGGGAACAGGTACACTCTAAGACTTGAGCATTAAACATAAATGAATTTCGTAGGTAACCCTGTCACAGCATTCTAAAACTTGATAAACTAATGGAAACATTTAGCCGTCTTGTATTTTTAACTCCTCTACCAGATGCACTTATTTATAAAAGATGTAATTGAATATTTTCTATGTTTTTATGTTGCTATGATCATGCAAATCCTATTTAGACAAAATAAAAATCCTGTGACTGAGTGTCAAAACAGAAGATTTTAAAAAGATTTTAAAACTGTTCTGTCCCGAAAAAAACATTTAAGTAACAACAGTACTTAGGATTTTTTTTCTGTCAAAAAAGAGCCTAATATTCACCACCAACATGGAAAAAACATGATAGAAAGTCAATGTTGCAAATTTATTGAAAATTAAAGTGCTTTCCTTCTTTTAGCTATGCTATATTGCATTCACTGTTATTGCTTAAATAACAATGAGTGCGCCTCTCCCTTTTCTGGCTCAGGTCTTGTCACTTGTGATGAAATCTGTCAAACTATTAAGCAGGAATGTGTTTTTCATTTTGCTGCCACTGATACCATGAAAAGCATTTGCTGATTTAGTTAGAACATCACAAATGACCTTTCCAGTATCTGATGAAAGTATCTTCTGATTTTTATCTTTTCATTTTCAGTTCTAATTCAAAATGATTCCTAGAGGTCAAGTACTAAAGCATTAACAAGATGCACTATAATTTACCACTCTGCACTATGATGTAATTCTCTCTGAGCACGACACATGCTATCTAAAAATTACTCTTTGGAGCTGTTGTTTTTATTTTTTAAGGTAAGCATTATTCTTCCCCAACATCTCCCATCCTCTCATTCAATACCACAAAGATTCTAACACCTCTTATGCAAAAATCACTCCAATTTCAACATGGCAATTCTAATAAAATATGATTTTCCAACCTTGCAAGCTTATCTGAAAAGGAAAACAAAAACAAGACTCCTCTTTCCTCTATTGTGGTGAAGAGTTCTGCAAGATGCAATCAGGATTCCAATTGGCTGCAGACAGCTCAGACCTTTGCAGGCTTGACTCTGCAATGAGGTAGAAAGGAAGAGTACAAAAGACTTGGCTGTGACTAGATCCTACCCTCTAAGAAGCTCTCTTTCAGGACCTTCCCTTTAACTGTGATTGTTATCTGTATTGCAATGTATCATGCACTGTGGGTCAATCAAGACTCTGGATCTATTTGAGAGTGAGTCTGTAAATAAACACATATGCTATAAAAACATACAGCTTGGGAGTGGGAAGAACTAAACCATGATCAGGTAGCATAGTAACAGATACATGTTCATTTTGATGGCTTACAACAGTCTGAATGTTCAACTGCTCTTTTTTAAAAGCCTACTTAAAACCAGCCTGCCTATCTCCAACATGCTGTTCCATTTATCCATCCTCTTGATAGTTACCTTCTCTCAGAACTCTAGGAGTTGAGGAGGTTTCTCATGGGGGAGGACAGAGTAAGTATTGTAACTCTGAGATGAGGCTTCATCCTGTAGCAGTGCAGGTAATAACATGCAGCTAGAAGTCTAAAAGGGACAGAGGCATTCAAAACCTATGCAGATGAATAGGCAAATAACAGACAAGAGCAGATAAAGAATAAACATGTCCATAATAAAAGTGATGAGCTTGAACAGGAGTACTAGGAAAGCAGTTTCATAATTAAAATAGAGGAAGACATATATCAGATGAAGAAATGGGCATTAATATTTATAACTAGAAATAGTAGTGTTTCAGTACTAAATCAGAAGGTACCAAAGGACAGAAATAAAGGTCCGGAGTTAGAACACTTATAGTCAGATACCATGTAGATGAGTAGTCTCAAAGAAAACATAGTANTGGTGAAGATGTTTCCAAGCAGCATGTAGGTTCTCCCTGTGCGGTTCTACTGGAGAGATAATTTAGTCAAGGAGCATAAAAAGCCAAAATTCCAATGTATTTTGAGGACTTTACAAAGAATATCAGAATTTCATATTAACTTTGTGGCTGAAACCCACCAGTGTCCCTTTTACTTAAACGACTCCACGATGAAGTACCTTTGGTGCAGGACTCTAATTTCTCCCAGGACACTTACTGCAAAGCAGCCTGTGTCACAGCTCTTTCCAAATTCCTTTTCTCCTGATCCCACTGGATGGATCATTACTGCAGTGTCTCAGGAGACAACAAAAGCATTGAACCAGAGAACCTATAAGGCACCGGATTTAGACTTTCATCTTCTGTACTTCCTTTTTGATGCGCAACATCCTTGTAATAAGGTGAATAGTTTGCCTGCACACTGAGAACCCTATGACATACAAATAGTAAAATTCCAAGCATCTGCTGACTATTCTAAGTTTGGGTTTTAACGGGAACTTTGTAACTTTTAGGCCAATCAGCATATTTATCTCACTGCAACACTGTTTGGTTTTAACATTGATTTAGATCTGTATCTGTGTGTGGTCCACATTTATATGAACAAATACTCGTAACCTAAGCTTAGGAAGCAAGCTGAGATTTATCAACTTTCACCATGGAAAAAATAATCCACTTAAAGGAAAGCAAGATAAGTCCCTGAGCCTCCCTTTCAAAGCAGTATGTCACAGCAAATAACATAAAACCATCTAACAAATAGCTGCATTTGGTGGACTGAATTCAGTATATTAATTACTCAGCTGAGGCCAGTAGGTAGACTGTGAAAGAACTGATGGTCAAAAACGATGATACAGACAAAGAATATTAAAACACAAATAGAACTGTATAATTACAATTTTCAATTAAGAATGTTAAATATTCACTGTAAAACCAGCCTGAGTAATTATGAAAATGTAAGTAAATCCTGTGTTATATTATTATACTAAGATGCACTTTTTTCTCCTTTGATGCTTTATGCATATGTGTCCAGGGTAGATATGGACTTTTCCTTAAAAGCTTATTAAGCAAACCAAAGTTTATGGAGAGAGTGTGCACTGTTTATTAGAGCTCATATAGCTATAAAACAAAAAATCATTAAACATTGTAGGATGTAGGATTCCAGCTTTCTCTAAGTGACAGCACTGAGCTTTGGCAAAGACTATGGAAAATAAATCAAATTATATCAAAAGCTCAGTAAATACAACTATAAATTGCTCCATGTGGTTCACTGAACAAGTCAGACTTAACCATCCCTAATTTTTACCATCGTGGTTACAATCAAACCCTCAAGCATCATTTATGTTGGTTGAAAATATTAATGCCTCTAACCTATGCCTGTTTTAAGAACAAGCATTAATGCATAAACATCAGCTGCTTTCTTTACAGCTTGAATGATAAACCTTTGCAAAAACTACTTAAGAGGGGGCTAAATTTTCAAAAAGCCATTCTTGAATTCAAATGGGAGGTTTTTTGCAAACTTGTACTTACTTGCAGCTGTAAGGATGACAATTATTGGTGAAAGAGTGTTTATACATAGATTCCAATTACTGTGCTATAAATAGGATCATACTAATGGGCTATTTTGCAGTGCCTCCTCATTCATGCAAGGTAGTTGGTGGACAGCACAACAAACACAGAAGTTCATAGAACACTTAGTTCTGAAGCTGAAGTATTTTGGTGCAGGTAGTATTTAAATTAAGTTGTTACAGGAAGAAAAAATTAAAAAAAAACAACTAATTATTTCAAGTCACTCACATAGCACATTTAGTAAGACATTTGTTTCTTTACAAAAACAAAACAAAGCGTCATCCACTTTTGGTAGTGCCATTTTTTTTTTTTACTCTGCACAAAGACTAACAATAAAAGACATCAGGAAAGTATGTCGAGCGCAATACAAAACAGAAAGAGGAAAAGTCAAGTAAATTACATCAGAGGCACAGCAGGCAATTTAAACAGGAAAAAATAGTGAAGTTCTTCTGAGAAAATATGGTATCATAATTTTACTTTTTTTTTTTTTCAGTAACATGCAGTTCATCTGACAATAAAAAAAACAAACCTTTTTTTTCCCACAAGTGACAAATACTCTATTTCATTCCTGAATATGGGCTCCTTAAGGTTTTAAATTATCAGCTGCTTTGTACCTCACTTTTTTTCTTTTTGAAGGAACGACACCATGCATTTCTTTTTATGAACACATAAGGGGACCTCCTTTGCCTTCCATTACTCAAATGGACTGTATGATTTGAGGTTATACAGAGCTTCAACATTAATATAATTTTTAAAAATATTTCTAAGAACATTATATATCAATCTTACTCTTGCAAAAAATTATTTCCTACCCCGTGAAAGTCATAAACTGCTGCATATATTAACTATTGATTTTTGTAGATGATTAAATCTGTCATTCTAGTTACAATAAATATTACTTTTCATCCGCCACAGAATGACAATAAAAATGACAGTAATAATTTCAGCAGAAATACTTAGGTTTGCCTTTACAATGTAATTGTCAACAGGACCACTGTAATGCTATATTGCCATAAGTTCTGAGCTGTCAGCATTCATGAGTGAAACAACATTAGCCCATGTCACTAAGTGGTTTTAAACATCTTTTGTTCAACACAGACTAATCTGTACACATCCCATATCTCAGTGAAGCTATTTTCTCTTGAAATATTCTCCTAACTATGCTGATTGTGGCTCCTGCTCTGTCCTTTTTTCTTAAAAAGGTATTTGTGTTATTTATTTTCCTATTAAAGGAGCTTCATGCAAATATCATGCAATTCTGAGTATATTAAAGCTGAAGTGATTTCAAGAAGAAAGCTTTCCTTTAACTTTTATATATGAGGTAGGTTGTAACTTTTTGCAACTAAACAAAAGTGTCTCAGCCTTGCCAAATAATCTAAACTCTCTCTGAACAAGAAATTGCCAAGGACTTTTCAGCTATTGTTTTTCTTCCTGTTCTGTTTTCCTTCTATATTTTCCTCTTATTTTCTAATCCTGGGCTGCAAATTTTAATGAGATTAGACCACAACCTCTTAATGAAGAGGCAGAGCCAAAAAAAAAAAAAAACAAGCCAAAAAACAAACCGACAAGTGATACTCCCCCTAAAGTAGCCAAACAGCACACCAGCTTAAAGAAATATTAAACATTTTTCAGAGTTCTATCACATCATGACGACAAATCAAGGTCTCTTTCCAACTGCTTCTAAAAATACATAATGCATTTACTTTCTTAACTCATTTCTCAAAAGAGCACATAGTAAACAAAATTATGAAGGTTTGTAGTTTTAAGTTACACACCTTAAAAAGCAAATGGCAGATATTCCACTTCCTAATCAGTACAGAGTTACAGCAATTGTGCGGTAATGGATTTTTAAACTCTAAAAGGAAGAAAATAAATGATCTCTAATTGCAGTGAAAAAGCATTACTGCTGCATCTCAGATAGTTTAGAAAACAATTTTGGTGAACAATGCACCCAGTTGCTCCTCCGAAGTCTTTTCATCTTAGAAGTCACTCATGAGCCCTGAGGAGAGCCCCAGCTCCTCGGTACAGCTCTGTCCCTCACCCAGCTCTGCAGAAAGTTTGCTACTGCAAACCCCTGAAATATCAAGGTACAGCTATGGCCAAAACTTCTGCAACATGCTAACATGGCTGCTCAGATCTTTCCACATCATGAATAAAACGACAGTCTTTAGCTTCTGCAAGAACCTATTTTTTTATCACGTCCTATTGAGCTCCAATGGATGCAACTTCAAATGCCAGTTTATTGATTTCTCCCAAAAACATCTTCCTTAGTGTCTTTTGCACCATATTTATAGGTGAAATATGACTTCCAAAAAAAGCCCAGCATTGACTTCAGCAGCCCCAGACCAATTATTTTCCCAAGACTTACAATCATATTATTATGCATCAAATTTTAACAAAGAGCAAATCAGTTTGAATGAAGCAAGTTATTCCGAATCTTAGCCATTCCTTCAACTCCACCGACTGCTTCATACCTACAAAAAGCAATGAAAAACCTTACAAAGGTGTCTGGACTGTCAACTCAGTGCAAAAATACACTGACTTCCAGAGATAGACCAAGGCTTTGCTGTAACATGGATCAGTCATGGCTCTCAGACCAAATACCTGGCTACCTTTCACAGCTCACAAACAGATTTCACATTTCTTTACTGACTATCCATCCAATGTCCTTTCCAAGATCTGGACATAAAGCTAAGCTCATTTAAAGAGTATAGAGAAATTTGGCAAAGGACTAGTTGTATTTTTTTTAACTCCTTTCCCCCACAGACCACAGTGTACCCCACAGCACTGGCCTGCTAGAGCATGCATTAGCTCAAAAAAATAATTCACCAAGCTCTTTCTCATGAGCATGCCTGACTTCTTGGAAGTGCCTACACCAAGGGCTCTTGTGCTTCCTGCATGTCAAATACACATAATTTTGATGTGTTATTATTCAAACAATTACTTATTTAAAAACACATTTTAACTTAAAATTCAATCATATATTACAATTTCATCTTTTGAAAACTGCTTTGTCCTTTTTAAAAACAGCATAGGTATTTTTAAGAGGTTGTCATAGTAACCAGTGCACATAGGTGATTAACTTGGATATGTAATCACAGTAGTCTTTATTACATGCTATAAGAACAAAGTTTTTTTCTTTACAACATATGTATATAAAACATGGGATATGTACGTCAATGTAAACATAAATTGTAAGAAAGACATACATGTGCCAAAAAATATAGTATGTTACATCATATTATATAGTTTTTAAATAAAGTACTGACATCCGCATTTACACCACACATATTACAGGCCACCAATACAGTAGAAGATTATAGTAAATATACACATTTACATATATTAGTTACTATGACAACATCTAAGATGTATGCAGCAATATGATCTATAGAAAGACACAGTGCCCTATGGAAAGAGCTATACTTTCTACATTTTGTGTATCTCAACTGGGCATCTACAATTATTTCTGCATCCCTGACTGTGAAAATCTCTCTGAAGTAATAGCAGCAAAACACCAAAGTTCTAGAATATAGTAATTGCTTTGAAGTATATTTTTACCTGGAAATACTTACTTGGTTTTTGCTTTAGAATTTTGTAGAATTTTTTGTAGAAAAATCACAGCAACTACATTAAAAACAAAGCCAAAATAAATTCTATCTATGGATAACTCAGTAAAAGCCCTGATTGAGGCAGGCATCTTGGAGAAAATATGAATCTCAAAGCACCTAGTATGAATGCTAATTACTAATAAAATTAAAATATCTTATGTATCTTTCCTAACCTCTTTTTAACTCATGAGAAACACCCTCAGCAGTATATCACTATATTCTAGCTCGTTTCCTTTGTTCCCTCAGCATGCCTGCTCCAGCAGTACCGCCTGCTTAGAACTTAGGTCATGCATATGTCCAACTCTCAGCTGCATCTAACATTTTCTTCATGTCTAGATCAAAAAGCGGAATACTTAGCTCAATAAAAGATTTGTTATTCAGGACAATACCTAAGCACAACTCAACTTAAGGAAAGAATTCAAACATCATTCCAGCTGTGCGATTCAGTCATTTCCTAATCTTTTGAGGGCTTCATTTCAGAAACTCAGTATTGTTCTTTCAATATAGATATGTGTCATACCCTTCATTGTCTTAATTCCAATGATTTAAGAGAAGTGGATTGATATGTACCAGACCTGATCTGACCTTTTGTCTTTGGGCATTAGAAACTGCATTAAGACTTTCAGACTAGAAGACTTTCTAGTCCTAATGAGAGTAAAAAAAACACAGGAAATATTACAGCAAAAAAATTTTTGCTGTATACAAGATACAAAAAAATTGTATCTTGGACACAATACAAACAAAGTAGAAATCAACAGATTAATAACTTAATTTTAACATCTAGTTCCAATGAACCAGGCTTACTTTTTTTTTTTTTTTAAGGGGAAAATACTGGTGGGGGACACACAACACTCCCCTATAGAAGGTAAAATGACACAAAAATACAATAAAGTATTTCCATACCCAGCTCATACTAAGAAAGATTTAATCACCAGTGCAGTCATGATACTTTGTTTTCCACAGGTTTCAGCAGTGAATCACATCCAAATTGTTCCCAGGAGCACAATGAATTATTTTTCAAGATTTGATTTATTCTCACTGGTAACTGATATAATTTATGATAGATTCCTTTTTGCCTACCCATGCTTATAAAACAAACACACGTAAGCAGAAAACATGTAACAAGATAGACCATTGCAATAGAAAACAATTTGGAAAAGACAGTTATTTTATAATGGATAAACTTTGTAAAGGAATGGATGAAACAGTATTAAAAGAATAAAAAGAGATATGTAAGTATTACAGTTACTATTCAACTCGCTGGATTTCAATCTTACTAACACATATATACTCAGTGACATCAGCTAGTGGAAATCTTCAACTCAAAAGCCCACGTTTCTTCAAACAAGGTATCAGTGCCCTGTTCTGATCATCCTCTGGGAGCCTGCTGACCGCAAATATCTCACTCTCTTGAATCAATTACCAAAGCTCACTTCTGCACCCTGTGACTAAGCGAGATGGTTTGGATCATGAGTTTAATCTCACTGTGCTCCAGAGAATAGCATTAATAAGTGGCATAAAAATTTTCCCATAATAACTAATACAGATGGATTACTACAACTGAAAAATGTTATTGTGAGAAAGGTTTGTGATAATTTCTCTAGTGTAGCTACAAATATGATGATTCACATTTATGGTAATGGAAATCTCCAAAAGCAGCAGACATAGAAACAGAAAATCTGATTATTGGTTCACAATGTTGAAATACAAATGAAAAAACAACAATGGTATTGCAAGAAAGACTACAGCATAACCATCACCCTTTTTAGGATCCATTACTTTTAATATTTGCCTATTTTCACATAGATGACACTGAATATTTTAAAACAAAGATGAAGTCTGAAATAACCACTGCAGAGGAATTGCAAGTTATAGGGTTGAGGTTCTCTCCAGCTTTAAAGGTGGAGGTTCCTCACTGAGCCACTGCAGTTGTGCACTCCCCAGATTATTTGATTCTTAATTTCTGATGCAACTCAAATGAGAAAAGACTGGGTTTGTTACAGCTGTGATCCTTAAGTTCTAAAAGATTACTATTGTTCATCTTTGTCTAGGCTCCTATAGCTCTGTTCCTTCAGCTGACCTAACTAAAAATTTTTGCACAGATTTTAATTTGGCTGTTAATGAGTCTGCATTGATGCTTAATGTTTGTAATAATGAGAAAGCTCAGAGAAAAAGTACTTGACAGTCACGATGCTCAGCTTTGACACAGAGTAGTCCCGTGAGAAAATAATTTCAGTCAAAAAGAATTCACTCAACAAAAGAATTTAGCACAGATTTTAGTTTCTAAAATAACAGAATGTTGCGGAGGAATAACAGGTCATCACTGCAGATCAATGTGATCAATTAATGCCAACTTTATTTCACTCCAAACCCAATATTTATATGTTCCTTTTTCCCAGTACAAAAAGCACACCTCCTAACAGTCTCTTCTCATAGGTTAAGTATTGTGGCGAGACCTGCTTGCTGATTGGTGCTTCATTATCTTTTTCCACATTCTTTGCATTCTTCTTTTCTTCTAGCTTGATAAACAACCATCTTGTTTATGGCCCTAACAGCCATCTCAGCAAATGCTGGATTGCTCTCATGTCTGTTACCTGTTAAAATCCTCCACAACAGAAGACACAATTTGTTTCTTCTTCAAGCTTCATTTTACTAATTTAACCCCCTGAAATAGTACAAAACACTTTGTTATGTCTTCCACAAGTTAGTACCCTATAGAGTCTCAATATCAGCCTGCGTAATAATCTGAATTAAATACTTCACTATGGTCCATTCAACAAATTACATGCAATTTTATAACCCAAATGTTATTTTCCTGAATATTATAGTATACACATGTATAGAAAAACTTCAGGAATACTTACAAAAGAGGAATTTCATGGTCTGCTTTAGAAATGATCTTGAAACACATTAAAGCCTATTGTGAAAACAATCCACCAGCTGCAAATATGGGAGAAAATATTAACTCACCACAGAATGCACACACACACTGAGTTTGTCATTCAATATGGTGTGGAAAAAGAGGTCCCTGATGCAGTGATCACCAAAGGAAAACTAGAATAATCTTAAATAATGCCTCCAATTACATTATATAGTTTAAATTAGGCAAATGGATGAGGAAATAGGAAATACCAGAACCAAGACAAAACCACTCCAAATGGATTAACCGTCTTCAGTGTGCCAATGCTCGAATGCATTAAGGTTCTACCTCAACACCAGGTGTCATATTTCCACGTGACTTGCACATGTGTAAGCACACCTTCATATGTGACTCACATAGAAGCTGTCTGACAACAGTTCATCCCACGCAGTTCACTCCTCTTCTGCTATCCATACTACTCGACAGTGCCATGAATGCTAGGACACAGGTTGCCATTAACATCTGTCTGTCTCTAGTCTGTTCCATTCCTCTGAGTGCAGTGCTTTCCCTGGCTAGTGGCCAAAGGATAGAGGAACTAACTGCTTAGTATACGAGACTCTTTCTGAAACCCTCCATGAAAAGCCATCCACCCGTTCTGACTTGCTAGGGTATGGAAGAACCAACTGAATGAGGCATTGAAAGGAACCCCAAAAGATGGAAGAAAACTGGCAGGGGAATATAATCTGTCTACTAGGTCCCTGGGCTGCAGAGGAACACATCCAAGTGCACAAAATGATCTGTCAATTAAGCATAAAGCTCCTCATCCACATCTTCAGTTTGCACAATGTCCATCGCTAAAGTGGTCAAAGCAGCTATGTTCCCAGTGCCAAAAAGAGGGGTGACAAAGAGGACTGTCCCCTGCACAGAAATAATAGGAAAATGAATTTTAACAGATGAAAGAATTTTTTCCCCCACTTTCTTTCCTGAGTATCAGTTACACTTCTCAGCCATCCAGAAAGCAAGAAATTAAGAGAAGTTATGTTCAAACTTTGGCATTTCTTTGCATCCTGCATCTTTATGAAATGATGATCTCAAGGCAGGCAGATGAGAGAAAAAAGACAGTCATAAAAGGGAAATCATCTGAGATATAAGGTCCATGATTTAAAGCTTGAAACATTTTGGCATTGATTTAGCCTCTTTCTGCTCTCATTTCTCTTGTAAAATTATTCATATCTCACTAGGCCGGAGGGAAACGACCTATTCTGCCTTCAGTGATCTGAGCACTATTTTTTTTTTCATTGTAACTCATGGGTCAATGATGGTTCACAGATGTAGTCCCACAAGGAAAGCAGTCCTACAGGTTCACTTTCTCTTTTTTTAACTTTAAAGCAAAGAAGTAGTCTGATTTTCAAGAGGATAAAGGCTAGATCACAACATCCACCTGGTAAGCAGGTACAGATGCAAGCTCCAATTCATATAAAGAGATAGCAATGCTTTTCCCTCTTTCCTCAGCTTCTCTGAAAGAAATTGGCTAATTGGTGTGGAAAACAGGCATTTAGGAAAGAGGGACCAGTCTTTTAAACTGTTTTTTCTGAAAGTGTGCATGAGAGTCATAAGAGCTATCTCCCCCTCTCTAAGAGAAAAACATTGCAGGAACAGCAAATTCATTGTATGAAGTTCATATTTAGAAAGACACATAAAACAACGTGTTTTTTCCTAGCTCCTGTAAATAAGGGATGGCTCTCATTTTTTTATAATATATAAGCATGTATATACACACGCACATTAAATACAGATTTGTACTTTGTGTACAAACAGTATCTCTCACTGAAGAAAGAAATAATAGTTTAGAATGTATTGTATCTAAACGAGCAGAAAGAAAAAGGGTTTTAATAGTCAACCTTTCATCTTGACACACATATTATATTGCCAGACAGACTACAAGTACTGCATGATCAATAATAATGTTGAAGACCCCACAAGCAAGCAGTTAGGCTGTATGGAGTATGCCATTCTTTCATGATACTTTTTTTTTCTTCTCATTGGAACATACCTTGTCAACAAAGAGGCTGATTCTCATTATAAATAAAACACTGAAATCTAAAGAAATATATTCCTAAGTGCATTTAGGTGACAAGTTGAACTTCATATTTTCACCTGTTTCACTGTACTTGTTAGAATTTATTTTCTTTTGGTACTGCACCAGTCGATCACTGACAGTGCTGCCAGGGGAAAGACAGACTCACACACCTACTTGTGTTTTTCAAATTCATTTGCATGTATTTAAATTATCATAATCAGATTTATTAGAACCAGTTCTCCTTGGTGATTTTTAGCTCAATTTTATTTCAGCTATACTTCATTACACCAAAAATAAAAGACTACCTCTAAAGCACTATCATACAGCACATTTTCAACATCAAATGTTGCAAATGGCCTCCCAGAATTTCCAGCAGTGTCAGCTTCCTCCTGTCCTTTCCAAAGAACTTGGAGTGATTTCTTAGTAGGAATTTTGCAAGGTGTATCTTCAATGGCTCTACACAGAAAAGTTATCTAGAATACATTAGAATTTCTACTTAAGAAATGTCTTTTTTTTAAGAAAAAGGGGGAAAAAAAAGGAAGAGAAGAAAAAAAAGAAAAAGTGATATTTGTCATACCCCTTTTATTTGGAAGAACTCATTTGGCATAAAAATTTCAGAAACATTATCTATAATGTTAAAACAATAAATCTGAACTCAGACTGAGGGATATCATGGCTGCATAGCCTAGAGTGATTCCTCCTATCAAAACCTTTTGGTTTTTTTTTCTAGCTTATGACAGAAAGCTGTTGTGCAACAAAATTAATAAATACTAATGACAAGATTAAAAAAAATAAAAAGTGGAGTAAGGAGAAGATTAATTCATAGATTCTATAAATTGATATGGTTTTCCATAAAGGAGAACATATCACAACAGAGTAAGTAATGGCAAGCAGGAATCAAGTGCACTCTTACACATTTACTCAGCAACATGATGAAAGTATGGTATCACGGTCCAATAATTAACCTAAATGAGGAAAAATACCCAAACTTAATTGCATGTTTTGGTGTATAAAGATTTGACCAGAATACATGGGGTTTAAGTTATTTGGCAAAAATATGAAACCATCAGTTCATGTCAACCTAAACCACAACTTCTTCCTACTTTCATTTTGGAATGGAAAAAAAAAAAAGGTGTTTCAAATCAGACTACTTATTTGACCTTGAACGAAACATTTTATACTAAATACCTGTATTAAGCACAAAGGAACAGGAGTATTGAATTCACATTACTTCTAGAAGAAAGGCAGACCATCTCCTATCCCTCTATAAAAGATATAAGGCAGGTTGCTCTCAGTTAAGGCTGTTCTGCCTTGATTGGATGTGTGGTCTCTGGAGCAGCAGAAGGAAAACAGAAGACCATTGTGTATCACATTTTACCATTCCTCAACTTGGACCTATGAGAGGATCATGACTTTTATTTTAGGTAGCTTTTTCTCACACCACAAAAAAGTCTACCTATTTTTAAGTGGATCAGAGGATTTGTGTCAGATACTTGGAAAACTTCTTTGCATTGCCTTTTGCCAGTATTCATTGGCTGACAGCTTGGAAGAGAATGACAATAGAGGCAACTTTTATTCCAATCTCTTTTGAAGTAAAAAAAAATAAAAAAAAACTTGTGAAGAAACAGAATTATAAACAATTATGTATATGAATATCTATGACTCAACTTTCAACCATTTTTCTATCCTCTCACTGATAAACTGCATGCCAAAGATTGCACAAGCCACAATGCAAAAGCAACACATAGACTGAACTTCCAAAGACATTACATTCAATACTCAAGGCGGACCAAAATAAAAATCAATGCACTATAGGAATCATATTTCCAAAGAGCTGACAAAACAAGAATTTATTTATTCACACTCTTGGCATGATTCATCTTTTCAAAATATGTGAAGTTTCAAGTGTTTTCTAAACTAAACTGATGTCATAATCACACAGAGCTATAAATACTGTCACAAAGGAGTACTTCAGAACAGCTTCCTCAGGGCTCTAGTCTTGGATGAGCACGTTCTCATTGTGTTATATGAGAAAAAAATGTTTTGGTGTAACTACACAATATACATAGTACAGTTACAAGTCATTTGTGTACTGAGAAAACATTTACTGCTTGTCTCTGATCCACTATGGCAAAAGTAAATCCAACGTGTTTTCTGCATTGAAAAGTAGATTGTTGAGATCTCAATAGTACTGTATTACAAACAGTCCAATCAAAGCATTTCAGGTTATCTTAATCCCTGTACAATCTGCTTGCTATTTTCTTCTGCTGAAAGCCACTCAAGTTCAATCATTGCAAATGCTATAAAAAGCTTGCTGATTTATCTCCCTGCTGGGAAAGTCAATAAAACAACTTATGACTTGACATCTAGCACATCGTTCAGCCAAGAAACCAAAAACCTGACAACCTCTCATTTCAAACCTGAATGTTTTATTTCTAGAAATACCTGCTATAGAACACTGTGCTTCTGGACTTACTGTTGCATTTAAAAAGTTTCAAACCCTGCACATCTCTCTGTATAGTCACATGTGTGAATTATGTGGCATTTATATATTTATATATTTATATTTTTATATTTGAAAATTGTGCAGATTCTAATGCTTACATCCTTGCCAGTGATTTCATATGTAAAAACCCCTTCCACTCCTATATAAAAGTTACAAGCATTTCTTTACATTCTTTGTAATCTCAAGTAAGCTTAATGTGTCAAATTCAACCTAAAGTCAGAGTAAAATAAGCATGGTACGGGTTCGAACTCAATTGAAAGCTGTTCAGGCCACACAATATCTGGCTTTTCTGCCCATACCCACTGAAGACCGTAGCATTTCATGCCTAAAACTACTCCTTAACTCCTGAAAAGACAGGGACTGGTGCAGAATGACATTCGGCAGCATTTGGAGTTAGGTAGAGATAACAGATTTGTGATTTTGTGCATTTTAACTGGCTGATCTCCACTAACTCATTTTTCTACTGGTGGATCTTATCTTTTGACAAATGTAAGCACCTCTGAATTTTATGCTTCAGACCTCAAAAGTTAAATAAAATCAGTAATTTTAATTTACCATGGATTCCATTTCAAATTCACAGCAATCTGTTAGCAACAAAAATAGTATTTGGTAACTCATTATAAAAGACTTAAAAAGTCATTATGTGGCAGACAGAATCACAGAATTGTAGGGCTTGGAAGGGACTTCGAGAGTCAAACTCCCCTGCCAAAGCAGGTTCCCTAGAGCAGGTCACAGAGGTAGGCATCCAGACGGGTCTTGAATATCTAGAGAAGGAGACTCCACAACCCCCCTGAGCAGCCTGTTCCAGTGCTCCCTCACCCTCACCATGAAGAAGTTCTTTCACATATTGGTGCAGAACTGCCTGTGGTCCAACTTGTGGCCATTGCCCCTTGTCCTGTCCCCACAGGCCACTGAAAAAAGCTTGGCCATCTCCCTTTGTCTCCCACACTTCAGATCTTTATAAACATTGATGAGATCCCCTCCCAGTCTTCTCTTCTCAAGGCTGAACAGCCCCAGCTCACTCAGCCTTTCCTCATAGGAGAGATGCTCCAGGCCCTTAATCATCTTTGTGGCCCTCTGCTGGACTCTTTCCAAGAGATCCCTGTCTTTTTTGTACCAGGGAGCCCAGAAGTGGATACAGGACTCGAGATGAGGCCTGACCATGGTAGAGCAGAGAGGGAGGATCACCTCCTTGGACCTGCTGGCTACCCACATCTAAATGCACTTCAGGATGTCCTCATTGGCCTTCCTGGCCACTAGGGCACACTGCTGCCTCATGGCCAACTTGTCATCCACCAGGACCCCCAGGTCCTTCTCTGCAGAGCTCCTCTCCAGCAGGTAATCCCCCAGCCTAAAACTGATACCCACAGCTTTTATTGAACCTCATCTGGTTCCTCACTGCCCAGCTCTCAAGCCTGTCCAGGTCTCACAGAATAACAGAGCAGTATTCCTGCATGTCCACCACTCCTCCCAGCTTCATACCATCATGTACTTGCTGAGGGTGGAGCAAGTCTGTCGATGAAGATGTTAAACAAGACCGGAACGAACACCAACCCCTGGGGAACACAGGTCACTAGCCTGACTCTGCTCCACTGATCACAGCCCTCTGGGCCTGGCCCATGAGCCAGTTCTCAACCCACCTCACTGCCCACTCATCTATCCCACACTTTCTCAGCTTTGTTATCAGGAGACAGTATCAAAAGCCTCGCTGAAATCAAGGTAGATGACATCACAGAATGTTAGGAGTTGGAAGGGACCTCAACTACTCTCCCTCTCTGTCCTCCTTCTCTCTCTCCATTTACCAGGCTAGTGACGACATCATAGAGGGCTACAAGGTTGGTAAAGCACAATTTTCCCCTTGGTGAATCCATGCTGACTACTCCTCATAACCGTCTTTTTTTCCAAATGCTTGGAGATGGCATCCAGAACAAGCTGTTCCATCACCTTTCCATGGACAGAGATGAGACTGACTGGCCTGTGATTACCTGGATCCTCCCTCTTGCCTGTTTGAAGACCAGAGTGATATTGGCTACCTTCCAGTCCTCAGGCACCTCTCCTGTTCTCCCAGATCTGTCAAAAGATTACCATCTTTGAGATAGACAGTGGCTCAGCAATCACCTCCACCAGCTTCCTCAGCACACGTGGATGCATCTGATCAGGGCCCATGGATTCGTGGGCACTGATCCCACCTAGATGCTCCTGGATCACCACCTCCTCAAACAGAGGGAAGTTATCCATTTGTGGAACTCTCTTTCCTCCTTCCAGTGTCCAGGAGACCCAAAGGGGAGTCTCCGAAGTGAGGACTGAAGCAAAGAAGGCATTCAGTATCTCCACCTTTTCAGCATCCCCCACTACCAGGACACCCCCCTCGTTCAGCAGGAGACCCACATTATCCCTAGTCTTCCTCTTGCTGTTCACATACCTTAAAACCACCTTCTTATTATCCTTTATGTTCTTTGCCAGCTTCATTTCCAGATGGGCTTTAGCTTTCCTTATCATATCCCTGCAGGCCCTGACAACATTTCTATACTCCTCCCAAGTGGTCAGACCCTTTTTCCAGAATTCATGGACCTTCTGCTTCCCTTTGAATTTAAGCATGAGCTCCCTGCTCATCTACACAAGTCTCCTGCCACCCTTCCCTGATGTCTTACTCATAGGGACACACCTCTCCTGAGCTAGAAGGAAGCGCTGCTTAAACACTGACCAGGTCTCACAGGTGCTCTCACCTATAAAGAAAAGCATATGTGTGCCCTTACACAAAAGAGAAACACAGGTCTAGCATCGCTTCACTGGGGCATGGGATAGATCAAATTCAAATGCATTGTGGCATTGTTGCAGGAAAATATAATTTAAGGTCCAGATCTGGGAAGGTAATAAACACATTTGCAGAGTGATGGGAATAACATTCTTTTCCTTGTTAGTTTCTATCCAATGTTGGGATTATTTTTAATACAGCTAATCAATCTATCCATTGCGATATACTTCATAGAGACTATAGCCTAGCTTCATTTTCTTCAGCCAGCTGTGTTCACCATGTTGACACACAATGGCCTTCCTGAAATTGTATTAATCCTTTTTTCTGTGTTACCTTGTCTTTTTTCTATTTCTCCAAATCATTTGCTTCAGTGTCTCTTAAGGGACACTCTTTAGTCTTTCCTATAATTTCATAAATACAAATCTCTCTCACCAGTACCAAAGAACCTTATCTCTAAGTAACTTCACAATCCCAAGTCACTGTATGGATAAAGCATACATCTTGTACTGCATTCCCCATACACCCAAAAGTAAAGACTGAGCCTTTCTCCAGATGGACTCAACAGCTTTTCAGAACAGATGGACTCATAGACTTCTCAGAACAGTAACTTTCAGGTTTGAACCCTTAAGAAGTTTCCTGCTTGATCTTTACATTGTGTCACATAAAGTAGATCTGAAAATTAGCCACCAGCTTGAACATTAAATTACATCAGACCCCTCCCAAACAAGTAATGTCTAAATGTCGAAGATTTTATCTGTAAGAAATACTTTCCAGTCTTCCAGTAAGTCTGCTTTTCAAAGTCAGCTATCTATCACTGTTAAGTCAGTGAAAGGCTGAACTGAAAATCAGGGGGAAAAATGTTTTAGTCAAGTAAAGGAATTTAGGCTGATGATACCACACACATACACAAAAATGTCTGAGGCAAAACAGACAAGTTTGATCTTTGTAGCTTCCTACTTCACTTCCTACCTCTTCCCTCATTTAAGGTTGTCTTACCAAATGGCAATAGAGAACACAATTTTCTTTTACTATTAGTTTTGCACAGGTTACACTAAGTTTAGACATCTAAATTATATATACACACACAACTGTCCCTATGGGTCTCCTCCATAGCCAATGGATGACCTATGTTATCTATTAATATGATTTATTTTCAACGTTGCCTTTTGAAAGAGGTGAATTACACACCTTTGATGATTGTAAGGATCGTGGTTCCACTTTCAAGGGGAGGATGGAGCTCAAGGACAGCAGTGAGCTACTCCCTAGTAGGCACAAGTTTAAACAACTTGCATTGAAGTAGACTTTTAGATTTTTTTTTACAAGCACTCATTTTTCTCACTATAAGGGACCCCTAGGAACTGCTATCAAAGTATTAAAATAATTACTGAAAAAATAGATAGTCTTAGACCTCAATACTTTGTTAAACTACAGACTGATACCAATAGCACTCTCATTCATCTTCCCCAACTTTCTTCTTAGAACCATAGACTACACTGGTTTGGGTTGGAAGGGACATTAGAAGGTCATCTAGATCAATGCCCTGCAATGAACTCGTACAAGCAAAATTGTCCCTGGGGATATGTCATTTCACAGACAGAGAGAACAGCTTCTTCCCTCCTGCTCAGTGCATTATTTGTGAGATCGACTACGCTTCATTACAATGGTTATCTAAACCTAGTGTCAATACTGCTGATGCTGCTGACACTAATTCAGGTGAGATCTCTTTACACAACAGACAAGAGGGGTTGAAGTGCTGCGATTTCAAATTCTGTGTTTCCATTCAACTATAACAATACTAATTAATAAAATTATATTGGAAAACATCCCTCTCGAGCCACTGAAATCACTGAAGTCACCTATATCATGTACCATGGGTCTCTGTGATCAGACTCCTTGACCATAAATGATTACTGAACAACAGCCCGTTTAGTTTACTCGAGAAATGACAGTGAAGATCTTGAGAAGTTTGGTCTTTTCCTTATCTTTTGAACTTTTAGTTAATAATGAGCCTCTCTAAGGTACCTTCACCACTTCTCTGAAAGTTTCTTGGAGCAAAATCCATTGCAGCCCATAGCTATAGTCCCTAATAATCACCGTCTGGGAACATCCTTTATGTGCCAGGGCTCCTGGGTTCAGCTTGAAAGCCTCCTGCTGAGAGCTGAGAAAAGACAAAGTGAGCATTTCTGGCAGCATATTCCTTGGAATAAGATGATGATGCTGCTAGCAATATTTAGAACGTGATATTGATACCTACCTGTAATTAATACTGCTTAATTTCTCTGTTTGCCTCACAGAAGCAGGATAACAAGCTGGATTCAAAGTGGACAGTGAATGGGTAAGCCATTTATACCAACTGCTCTTGCATACTTCAGTTCAGCTCAGCATATTGTTAATCAAGGAAGATAGCAGGAAAGACAACTGTGATCTGAATGAATTTTCATATCTTAAAATCCCAGGTGAGAACAGAGATAGTTTCCAAATCTGTTGCCCCTAGGGAAGAAAAATAATGAGGGAGGAGGCCTAAGTGGCTAAACATATTTATTGAAATAGCACTTGCTACTAAAATAATTATCAGCCTTGGCAGATAAAGCAGGGAAATCTGTGGCAGGGTCAGTGAGTCACCATCAGTGAAAGAAAGTGTTGCAGCACATAGGGATGGACAATCCTGATGAAAGCAGAAAAGTCAGTTAGATACCCCAGGGAAGAAACAGGCGGAAATACTCATAACAATTCAATATTCCAGTGAATGAAGTCATGAGTAATATTGCTGTAGGCTACAAGGAGTCTTTTTCTAAGAAAGCTTACTTTTTCTAATGAACGTTTATTCTTCCCCACAGGATTGCTCTTCTCTAACTCTCTCCTTTTCTCAGAAGCCCTGCAGGAATCAACACTGAGGTCTATTTAAAACAAATTCTGATCTTGCAAACTTTTTATTACCACAGTATTCACTGTCACAACAGACCGTTTAGTGAAAAACTAACAAAGCTTCCTCCAAAATCAATCTGTTGAACCGAATCTGTTCTACAGGGGTTTCCGATATTCTTCGCTCACAATCAGTCATAATGTTGGCTTGGTGTTCCTGTAAATATCTAGGAAATCCAAAGCATCAATAACTACTATCCACTGATTCTAAATCATTTGATCACTAAATCATTTTATGCAAGAGTGTGTAAGAATGCTGGCTATTCGTAACAAATTAAGTTTAGTTACATTTACACTTTAGTAGCAAACAAACAACAAAAAAACAAACCCAGCCAATTTAAACCATCAGCTATTAGCATATTATCAAAAAAGAGCAACAGTTACCAACATTCAATATAGCAGTAAAAAATCAAAACTGATTTATTTCATCAGAAAGATAGGTCAAGGATCTGAATTAAGATTTGACCTGCAGCAAAAGAAATTCAGAGTTTAGCACAAGCAATTATCTCCAGCTCAATAGCTTTATTATCCAATTACTGTATAGTGAATTTTTCTACACCTTTCCAAATAAGCAGCAGATGTTCCAGCCAGCAGAAACTGTATACATTAGTAATGAAACATAGCTCATGACATATTGTACCCAAGGGCACAGAAATCTTTTGATTAAGCAAGTATTTTCATAGCAGCAATACAATAGGCAGTCTAAAAGAGTCTTCACCAATTCCCACAAAAATATCCTAATTTGTCATGGCTTGGAAGAAATCAATGACCTGGTAGCAAACTAAATTCCAAGGAAGCACATTATCAGAAACTTTAACAAACAAACAAACAAAATTAGTTAAGCAACAGACTAAAATCTGTTGTTAATAATAATCTTAGGAGAATTTATATTTAAAAAAAACATTTATTGTATCACTTTAGTTATAATCAGTAATTTATTTGAGGTGAGAGAGATGATGGATCAACTGTTAATCCCATGTAATTTTTACCTGGAGTATTTTGATACAGATAAGATCAACATGTAATAGTTGATCTTATCTGTATCAAAACTGATCCAAACTGAGATCCAAACTGAGATTTATCATTCCAAAATAACACACCGGACATGGATGTACGCATTTTTTTCAAGATGCCTAAATTTTCGATGAAAAATAGAAAAAAAAAAAAAAGAGGTATTTCTATGCTTCTGACCTCTCCTACATACTAAGGATATTTTTCTTTCACAACTACCTTTCAATATATATAATCATTTTAAATTTTTTAGGGTAGTAAAGTAGCTTAGAGGAAGTCACCACATTCATATTAACAGCAGAGTAAAGGACAAAGCAGAAGTCTTGAAGACAAAGAAGCTGTCAATACAAGGAAATAAACACGAGCTGCATCAGAAAACCCAAGCGATACCTACAGTGTTTCATCCACCCTATGACACCCATAATCAAACACGTTCCACCCCAATTCAGGGTCCTTATAACCTTAACATCCATCAAAACAGTAAATACATTACGAAAGCAAAGAGTGTATTCAGAGACTGTGCCTAATGTGACTCTAAAGAAGCATTTTTGTGCCATGAATTACTCTTAATGTCTTTCCTTTCCAATTTACTCTGATAGAAGCTGTTAAAGTAATGGCAGGCACGTTGGTATATAAAGAGACTCTTGGCAAGAAAGAACGTACAAGTTTGTTTTATATTTATCTTACTTCCTCTTGCACTTAGACTGTGATTTTAAAGTTTATCTCATTCCTTCCTTTTATGTTTAGGGACATTAATGCCATCCCTTTCAGTGCTTTAAAAATAAAACCAGTGGCATTCAATAGCTTCTGTAAACAATCTTTAATAAAGGTCTAGAGCTCAAGGGGATAGCAAAAAGGTAATAAAATGCCTAATACCACTTATAGGTCACCTAATACAACAGTTTATTTTAGTTCATCTCAGCAATGGTATGGGACAACTAATACCTTTAATACCAGAACTTAGTCACAGTTTTAGAATTTGTAACACTATCAAACTTGGTTTTCATACCTTCTTTGTAGAATTTACAAGACCATAATGTCTTTTTCTTCACCTTACATACATATATGAAGCTCAAAAAAGCTTTATAGAATTAAAAAATTGGTTTTAAATTAACAATCAGGCTTCATCATAGACACGTGGTTTAGCTTTTTTACAGAATTTTAAAGGTTGCCAGTACAACATTACATGGTACTGCTACATGTAGGAAAAAGAAAAAAACAGGCCTCCAGTGTCATCTGATTAATAACTTCACCTGATTTGCATATATATCCCACACCCAGAAGGCATACTAGCCAAGACTGTGAAATGATGGGTAGTTAACATACTTGTCAGCAAAAGCATCTCTGCACTACTAAGAGTCACACGATTTGTAGCAAGGTGTATTACATGGGCAAGGTAAGACAGCCTTCAAAACTAGTTTGAAGTGGATGTCACAAGTTGCTTGGACCTTTTCGGTGCCTTCCAGAGAGAAGGATAATCACGTTTTAGACCCAATCAGGTGTTTACTAGAGAATTTTAAAGTGGAAGCACTGTGTTACAGACCTCAGTTGAAAGATTTGACCAGAAGAGCCAGCAGTGTGTTATGTTCCATAGTCCAGTCTGGAAATCCAACGAATCTTAAAAAAGAAAAACTTCAGATAAACAGAACTTCAGCAAACCTGCTGAAAACTCTCCTTCATGTTTCATTCAAGGAAAGAAAAAAGGTTTTGGCTGAGCCATCTAACCTCAAAGCAATGTGTCATGTATTTCTGCTCAGCTGCAGACTGTTAATACAACACTCTGAAGAATTCCAAGATATATCAATCATGAAAGAAACAATTTTCAAGAACTGTTAGTGATTTGGGGTACTTCAATTTGTAGATGCCCAACATATGTCAACTAGAAAGAAACTGCTTTTCAGAAATGTTGTAGTGCATTCCTTCACAGATGGACAATTTCACTTTAATGAAAAATTTAATCAGAATAACATTCATTAAATAGTTCAGATGGATTCAAATATAAAATGAACACATGAATGGTAAAGGATACATTTTAGTTCATCTAATGTTCTGTCATTGGCCTCATATTGGCACTTAGCTACCAATCATCATAAAATAGGGAAAGAGAAATAATGCCATAGCTGATATCTGGTGCTAAGATACTTCACTGAAAACTTAAGGCAGTGCCCGGGCACGTCAGAAACATTAGTTCAAATAAATCGTGATGTTGGGTTGTCAATCAAGACTGACAAAAGGGTTCCATAACCACTGAACTACACTATGCTGTGGGAGAGGCAATCCTCTCAGCCCAGAGCATTAACACAACCTTGTTAAAATGATTTAAAAGTATAGTGACAGAAATATGGGAGGCAGTGACCTCACTGCCAGTCTAAAGAACCATTCTCAGAATTGACCTCTGGACAAGTAATATGTTAAAGTGAGATTTTAAAAAATCATGTTTCCAAAGACTTTTAAAAATCTGTTTTGAACCAAAGACAAGTTCATTATAAACTCTGACATATGCAAATGAATTGAGATAAAATATTGAAATATTGCTTAATGATTATTCTTGTTGGGAAATTTCTTACATGGCTGAGCAAAGCTTGAAGTTTGACTTTATGAATCTGTTTTAAAAACTAGCGTGGAATGCACTGTAAATACGAATTTTTAAATAATGTAGATCTGTGTGCTGGCTTGACCCTGGCTGGCAGCTCTATCACTCCCCTTCTTCAGTTGGACAGGGAAAGAAAATATACCAAAAGGCTCATGGGGAGGGAGGTGACTTAGCAATTACTGTCATGGGCAAAGCAGAGTCAGCTCGCGGCAACTTAATTTAAATTATTGGCAACCAGAGCAGGGAAATGAGAAATAAACCCAAAATGTTTAAACATCTCTCCACTCCTCCCTTCTTCCCTGGGTCCCTTCTAGGGATGCATTCTCTCAGGACCAGACTGCTCCAGCATAGCTCCCCGACAGGGTCACAAGTCCTGCCAGCAAATATGCTCTGGAATGGGCTCCTCTCTCCATGGGTCCAGATCCTGCCTGGTGCCTGTTCCAGTGCAGGGGGTCACAGCTTCCTTCAGAAACATCCACCTGCTCTGGACATGGGGTCCTTCATGTGCTGCAGGTGTGTATGTGCTCCAGCATTAACCTCCTTGGGTTGCAGGGAGACAGCCTGCCTCACCATGGTGTTCTCCATGGATTGCAGAACAATCTCTGCTCTGGTGCCTGGAGACCCTCCTCCCCATCCTTCTTCACTGACCTTAGTGTCAGCAGACCTGTTGATCTCACATTTTCTCTTTCCTCTCTCTGGTTGCTCTTGTGCATCAATTTTTCTTTCTCATCTTAAATATATTAATTCAGAGGCACACACAACACCCATTGCTGATGGGCTTCGCCTTGCCCAGTAGCAGGTCCATCTTGGAACTGGCTGATATTGGCTCAAGCAGTCATTGGGGAAACTTTCAGAAACTTTTACAAAAGCCGCCCCTGTAGCTCCTGGCATCCAAAACCTTGCCACATAAACCCAGTACAACGTGGTGCTTACTGACATGATTTAGTGGTGGAAATGGCAGTGTTAGGTTTATGGTTAGATTCAATGATCTTTAAGGTCTTTTCCAACCTAGATGATTTTACGATACGCAGAGTTGCCTTTAGAAAACAAGATACTGCCCCACACCACTGCTGCATTTAACAAGGTCATTCACCAGACAAAGCACTGATCATTACTCATGCCCATGACAGGAAAAAAAAATATAAAACCTCTGAAATGTTAAGGTTTGTTGGCTATGGCATAAGGATGTTATATCAAAATGGTCTTCCCTAAAATTCAACTGTAGTGTCCTTATACACTGCTGAAAAATTAATATTATATGACAGTCATGAGCCCCAACAGAGAACGTGGTTGACATTTTCTTTCAGTAGCATACTTTGACAAATTACAGAAACTGAGTTTGAAAGACCAGTCACCGAGGCTGAAATGCCTTGGAGGGAGAGAAGAAAAGTGTTCATGGTATAGCTGTCAGAGAAAAATATCTCCCGATTTTTATGGCTTTAGACTGCCCAAGACCAAGGACATGATCATATATCTAATGCAACCCCCACACACAGAGAATCCAAACAGTTCAAACCCAGTTAAATAGTGTCTCTCAATGGTTTAGCATTTATGTTAGCAAATTGTGACTGGTCTCTTCACAAAAATATATACTAAAAAGAATTAACTCAGACTATTTCCTAATGATTCTCCTCCCTGGAATTCTTCGCAAACATTTTCATTTTTATTTGGAGAGTATCCTTGCATGCATGAGGAAGTGCTTGTTCTGTAAATTTAAATTACTGTGGATTGTAGCTGCAGGGCTGGTTACTGTATCCTTACTCTAACCTCTCAGAGATGTCTTTTCTAATCTTAGAAAATTCATACTCGTCACCAATCCTCAGAACGGTAGTGTCAGCTTTTTGGGAGATAAATACTTAAATCCCTGTACTAACAGGGATTTTGGTTTCCAGTATGCTGCACTGTGTAGCATACTGCCTGTCCTTTCACAACAGACTGAAATGGAAATGCATTTACAGTTTTTCTTTTGAGGAGTTAGAGAGCAACAGTAATGCAGTAACATAGAAAAGACTTCTGAAAATTTAGTACTATGTTAAAATGATACTGACATAATGGTAGACAGTTTTCAGAAGAAAACAATATTCTCATTTTCCTGAAAATTTCTAGATGAACCTACTCTAGCTAATGATTGCAACAGCTCCAAATCCGAATCCTTAAGCCCCTCATTACACTGTCTCCCACCCTTCCTTTTTGGAGTCGCTCTTTTAACCCAGCACGACCCTGTTTTTTTTCCATTGGACAGCTTCAGCAGAAGGAAAAACAGCAGCAGAAGAAAGCTTCTTTCTGCATGTTTGGTACAATTTCAGTGTCCTTCCGCAGCCTGAAACAATTAGGAATTCTGTGTGCCCTGTCAGCACTTCTCTCCATACTAGCCCGTGAAATTCTTCTCTTAGTTTCTGCTCTATTAGATAGGATTGCCTGAATGAATTCGTGTCCAGCTAGCACCTCGCCAAAACACTCAAGCCACGGACATCATTTAGCATTTTACTGGGGTATCAAAATGAATAATGTTGGAAATTTATGCTCCGTATCTGAGCCGCCACCTCAGTAGATAATCTCTTAATTATTACTACGTTGTGAACTCTTAGCATACATTCCCCTTTCTATGTCAATGGTGTCCTTGCATGATGAGTTGGTTAAGCTTGGAGTCATTTAACCTCAAGCAGCCATTTACCTCTGCAATTGCAAACAAGTTTTTTGTGCCTCTTACTAAAAAGGTTTCACAATTATAACAACTTTCAAAACATTTATACAACTAGCAATATTCAGGCAAGTCCAAAAACAATGTCTGACAAGTGCTCTTTCGATCTCATAACAACTTTGTATGTCAAAACCATAATGGCTTCTGCTAGGACTTTATAAAGGTATGAAGCTTTTAAAACAGACTATTGCTTTTCTGCTTAAACTAGAAAACAGAGGAACCACTTACATTTTAAATACATTCTGCGGAAACAAAACTTCAAACTATTCAGGATGGAAGAGGAAGGAAGAAATTCTCCCCTGTGAAGGGTGATGAGGCTTTGGCACAGGCTGCCCAGAGCATCTGTGACTGCCCCATCCCTGGCAGTGTTCAAGGCCAGGTTGGATGGGGCTTTGGACAACCTGGACTAGTGGAGGGTGTCCCTGACTATGGCAGGGGGGTTAAACTAGGTGATTTCAAAGTTCCTTCCAACCCAAACCAATCTGTGATTCTATTATTTCGAAGAAAGAGATGTGAAAATATAATTATCATATCCTCTATATTATGTAATAAATTTAGGAGTCTAATTCCTTGTGAACTTAGAAAAAAGGTCTAAAAAGCATATAATTATGTCTAATGATCAGATTGCCTAAGAAATAGGGCAGATATCTGGACATTTTTAAAAATACGACATCCCTACAGAACTAGAGGAAGAGATGAGTTGCACATAAAATACAGTTGGATTAAAATAAATTATTTATTAGAATTTTATATATTAGAAAGTGTAACTTTAGCCTCACTGTAACATACAGAGTTTGATTTTTCTGATTTTAATTGTTACCACCATTATAAGAACTGGACAGATTTTTAAGAAAACTCTTTAAAGGACTGGCAGAATTTTCATTATAAAACAAATTGAAAGTGACTGCAAAACATAAGCCAGATTTAATTTTATTTAAACTTAAGTACCACAGTTTTTTTCTTTGACTGCAACTTCTTAGAACTGACTCACCCAGTGTTATCTTATTTGATGTCATGGGCTTATACCAGGAAAATAAGTTTTATTACAGGATATTATTATAACAAGATCAGATTCCTAACCTATCAGGGACCGGAATAGAGTGACATATGCACATCCACCATCTACTGTAGATCTGCTGGGATCTGAAGTTTGAAACAGAGGACTCTCTCAAGAGCACTGTAGTCCACTTTCTGTTCCCCATCAGAATACCTGTCCAACTTCCAGCAAGATGTTACTTTATGACCAATTGAGCCAGAAAACTGGAATGAGAAAACCATGGAATGAGAAAATTGTATCCTTTTCAAAATGCTATTGCATGATTATCTGTATTCTAGGCAACTTCAAATGTGAGAGACAACTTATCTATGCTTCTGCTTAATAGTACCCTAATTCATAAAGATATTGGGAGGAAATCTGTAATTATAAAGGATTAAGACATTTAGCTCTCTTGCTACCCAAACTATGCTAGGTGCAATTTCTGATATAGCATGACAAAAACTTTTCCTTCCTAAAAGTCTGTGCTAGAAGTCTGAAAAGTCTGACTGCATCTCTGAAAAGTGCAAAACACACAGAAACCACCTCTAGCTACAACAGTCCCAAAGCTACAAAGTGTTAGAAGATGGAAGAGCACAATTGCTATATGTTCCTACACATTTGCTTTCACTCAGCACTTCAGCCCCACATAGCAAAGCATTCCTATATTCCTGTACAAAGTCATTAACAAAACAACTAACAGACATTAAGAATCTTTTCACTCAGCACAATTTGTCTTCTCTTTTAAAGTTCTATTTCTCTATGCCAAATGAAAATGTTTATGGACTCTTTTTTATTATCTGGCCAAATCCAAGTGCTGTCACATCTTTTTCTTGGCACAGCTGAGATAAACACACTAAAAATTAGGATATCAGATAAAATTAAGCACTTCAGCAATTAAAGTTAGATTATCTCAGCACTGAATTCATTGCCAGCAATGGCCACAGCAGGAAAAAACAGTGTGAAATGCTTGCAGTTGAGTTTACAAAAGTACAAGCAGCTGTCTGCACACAGGGCATTTTCTGTTGTGTCTCAAAATACAAGTAGAGTACCTGTACCATGACAGCACACAAATAAGCAAGAGCATTGGGGGCGGGGAAGAGGAATATTAGGAAAATGCTACAGAATCCTATCAACTCATACCAACATAAAACCTTTTGTACAACCATTTTTCAAAATCATGAATATACCACTGAAAAAAAAAAGCAAGCAAGAAAAGGATACTATTTGAACACGATTTGAATTTTTCTGACAGTTTAGTTAGATTTTAATGACGATTCAGACACACGTACATTAACATAAATGTATTCATTTCAGTCTTCTTGGGGCGTGGGGGGCTTCCCATAAAACTGGTATTTGTACTTTGCTATTTCCCCAAGAATGCTACTTGTATTTTGAAACTCTAGGGACCTTAACAAAATTGTTGCATGTGTGTCATGAGTAGTGGAAATTATAACATATTAGCATCTGTAAAATAGCAAAATGAAAGTAGAAAAAAAGATTTCTCTTTGCTGAAAAATGTGTACATCTAATAGGGCAACACAATGGAAGGCTGAACAGAGAATCATCTAGCCCTGTGACAAGAATAATACAGAAGTACACAATGACCCAAAAAAATATTTCATGTCTAATTTATTACAAGTATTCTTAAGAAATAAGATTTAGATGTGCAAGAAACACATTTAAGAGAACTCACAATTTCTGAGGTCTGAAGCCATATGGACGCTTTTCCAAAGCCCACTAAAACTAACAGGAAAATACTGTTTCAGAAATATTCTTTTTAATCACCACTAGGTTACCTTAGTTTCCAAGTGACTTAATTTTTTTTTTTTAATCTTCCATCTTTCATACAAATTTTCTTTTCAAAGAAGTCTCAAGCAAGTTTAATCCATCTCCAGTGGACTGCAATTCTTCTTCCAACACTTGGACTGCAAAACCCTCTTAGAAAAAAGTTCCTCATGTCAGCTGTCAATGCCAGATTACCTTTGTCATACACCTGAAATGCAGCTGAGATCAACCCTCAATCTGTTTTCTACAGGAAGGCAAGAACAGCCAAGAGAACCAGGAAACTAAAGCCTGTGAATGGAGGCAAATATGTGGATCTGAGGTTAAGCCAAAAGTATCACATCCCAATCTTAAACTACACTTGTACAAGAGAAAATGAAATAGCATCCCTGTGTCCGGACCAGCAGAGTCTCTGCATGAAGCAATGATGAAAGAAAATCTTGTGCCCAACCTCTGCTGAAGCACTAAGGTTTCTATAAGAAACTACAGCCATGAGAGAGAATGAAACAGTCTCACTGCAGTTCTGCATTGAACGGCTTTCAACCAGACCGCTTCTATCTCTTTTCTTCCACAAAATATAAACAATTTCCCAAGAAGCCACATAACTGCTTCCAAAGAAGTGTAGTAGCTGAGAGAAAGCCAAAGCTGATAATGATTGTACAAGTAGTTATTTCTACACCTCTCATACGTGGGCTCCATTAACGTCAG
The DNA here is from genome assembly GCA_013399135.1 of Heliornis fulica. NCBI lineage: Eukaryota > Metazoa > Chordata > Aves > Gruiformes > Heliornithidae > Heliornis > Heliornis fulica. The sequence goes on along the minus strand of VXBZ01010933.1, from coordinate 274,166 downwards.
AAAACTTTTGTATTTTTGTCTGGTTCCTTTTTATTTTGTATTTCTTTTAAGAGAAATCAGCAATTTCATGTCATTAGAGATGTACCTTCCTAAGCACGTCACCTAGTGCGATGCCAATTTAGAGACTCAATTGCTTGGAGGATAAGTTGAAAAGAAAATAAGTGTTCTGAAGCTGTGGGAAACATAGTGTGCTATCCTGACCATGCTGCTTTTCAGTTTGATGCTGATTTGAGGCTCAGGGGAACTCTTGGAATCAAAGTTAAACACTGTGCTGAACTAAGCAGTCACTGGAAAGTGGCACAGTCTGGATTCACCTCCTGAACGCTTTCAGAACACTTTTGTTCTTTTCAACAGCTCAGCTGCATAGCACATAGGCTCATGGAAATAAAAAAAATAATAAAGTAACTATAAAGCTGCACAGTGGTGTAACAGAGCTCAGCACAGGCTATGGCAAGATGACTCTAGTACCTACAAAGAGGAAAACAGACTTCCATAGGATTTGAAATGCACTAAGCAAATCAAGAGTTATTTGGGTTCAAGTTAAACTTAGATCCTTCCCTCTAGATTTTTGAGATCTCTTTGCCAAAACTTCAGTACATAAAAAAAAAAAAACTTTCTAACATACTGAAAACATTTAAAATATCAATACAGTACAGACTGAAATAATCCCTGAAACAATAAATACCCAAATTTCAGCGCACTTCACAACTCCAGCCATGGCCAAGCAAACAGTAGGGTAGGGATGGCAAGTTGTCCAAAGCAGCTTCATAAGTCTATAGCGCTGCGTTTCAGTAATAAGCTGGAATTGCTGTTTGCATCTATTCCACAAATCAAAAGGTCGCTTTCAAGATTTTGTCTCAAGTGTTATTCTCCTCTTCTCAGGACACAAACCTACTATATCACAGAAAGCTGCTGCCAATCATTATTACTGAGAAGGAATTATTCAAGGATATTAAATACTGAAATTTGCATAATAGCCACCTAGACTACAGTTGGGGCAAGGTGCCTTTGCACAAAAAATACATATACACACCCTCCCAAAATATAATGGTGCATGTTTCAAGAAACTGACAGTCTTTTAGACTGACCTAACATGTGAAGACATGACAAGCAGCAGGAAAAAAAATATAAAATAGGTTACAGACTCAAGACAAGGTGAGAAGCCCCATAATCCTATGAGGATGCAAGAAATGCAAGATTTGCTTACAATGTCAGGAAAGGATGTCACAACTTGTTTTGCATTTGCTCACCAATCACGTATTGGATGCAATGTCAATGATGCAAAGACAAAGGCAAAGCACTTGCAAAAGGACTTTGACAGCATATCTGCATGTTTCAAGGCTAATGCACATAATGACCCAGGCGTGTGTGTGATTGGGGAATAAAACTGAAGACCAACTTGACTGATTTGTTCTAAACCTGCTCCTGCAGGTATCTATTAGTAACTCTCCAATCTGTTCCCGTAAAACAAAGTCCTCAACAGAATTTGGTGACATCTAGATTTACCTGACAGCAGTGAGATTTGTTATTTATTAACCAGTTTGATGCACACATTTACTTATTGCAAGCAGCCTGTGCCCAGAGATACTAAAAAATAACTTTTTCCATCACTGCCGTTTACCTTTTCAGGACATACGCTGTTTACACACTTTTAAAAAATCTATTCATACTTCTCCATATAAAGCCCTTGAGAGCTCTTCCTTTCTACTATATGCATTTGTGTTCTAGTGAGAAATGCAATTACAATATGTCCAAGCCATTATGATGTATATTGTCAGTAGATAATTAGGGACTTGTTATGTATTATTAACACACTCATCAATGTTTGCTACACATAGTCTAAAGTTGAATACTGAAAATGTTGGTGCTATTTTAGGTATTTTGATGAGAAATACAATTATTTTTTTTTCTTGATAGAAAGTACTGTGGGTTTTTTTCCTACCAAGTTTCTAAAGGCATTAATAACTTCCATTATAGTCATCTTTAAATCTAGTACTGGCAGCACGCTGTTTTCCTTTAGGCAGTGGCATCTCAGCTATGGTTTAAATATCAGGAAAACAATTACCTGCATGGTGTAAGGCAGTCTAGCTCTGAACAGGAAACAAAAGCAATTCTGAATCACAATCACAGAATGGCTTGAGTTAGAAGGAACCCCAAGGATCACCGAGTTCCAACCCCCCTGCAAATAACCTGAGAGTCTGGAGATAGATCTCTGTGACACTGACTTCTCGTGACTGCACCACAGCTGATATTAACGTACACAGACCCAATGTGTGTTTCTGCTTTAAGATTATACTCCTGAACGTTGCTACATGACCTGATCACCCTATGCCCTTGTGACACTCAGACAGTTTGTGTTCTCACTGCCTCTCATCCTCTGAAACTGTAGAAAGGGAGAAGAGCTATAAAACAAGCTGGAGAATTGACTGAAGCCTCTCGGGCAGAGGCATCTGCCAAGAAGGATCACTGCCATCCCGAGAATGAATTGCCAGGGCTACTGAGCAGTTCCTGACGATTTTGGCTTCATCACAATAAAGGTTAAAGGAGATGAGGAATCACTCCACGCGAGGCCAGGGGTTCCTGATAGAGCAAGGGACAGCAGAAGGATTTCTCCTGGTCACCCACACCACGCACAGAGATGGCATTTTCCCCACAGACCTTGCCACATTTCTTGGGCAGAGTGTGACTATGTGTAATCACATCAAAAGCAGCACACTTAATCACAGTACAGAGAGGAGCCAATGCTATCTGAGAGAGGTCAGTGACTGAGCAAGGAAGAAACCCAATGTACGACTGCACAACAAAAGGGAAAAAACAAGAGTTTTCATACATGACTTCATACAGTCACCTGAGAATTCAGGTGACTGTATGAAGTGCTGTTTCAAGTTTGCTCTAGTGTTAGCACCTTCTCTTGCAGTTCCACTTAATTGTGTGGTTAGCTTTCTGATTTCTAATATTGCCATAGAAATTACACTATGCTCCAATAACCTTAATTCTTTTATGAAATAAGATTTGACTGGTAGATAAACATAAAAAGACACCATTTGCCTGACCTTAGAGCTAGACACATCACTTCTTAACAAAATGTTGTTTTCCCCCCACCCCTATAATAAGGGGATATTTGGTTACAGTCCAACGATATTAGCAGGCATCAGCACCCTTTTTTTTTTCCTGGAATACCAGGGGCTAAACTATCCACTGGCATAATTTCAACAAAGTCAGGCAAATGATTCCAATAGTGAATTAAGCCATGGGCAGCACAAGTCAAGTTCTTTCTGTCACTGAGCCCAAAAGCAGTGCAAACTCTTATGCTGCCTCTCAGAAGTATCTATCCAACAAATTCAGACTTTAAAAACAACAAAATCCAATCCCAAAATAATCAGTTCTACAGCATTCAATCAGACAAGAGATGAGGATTTCACTTTCTTGGACTGATAAGATGCTTTGTAATTTCTTACATACCCCTGCATGTGTTTGAATGACCTCCTCTAGCAGAGAGTAATTAGTAATAATTCTTTTAAGCGAATGTAGAGGAATTAGTCTCTTCAGAGAATACATATATATGTGAAATAAAAAAAAAAAAGCAAAGAAAGAAGCTTTGTTTGAAAACAGCATTTTAAACATACCAAGATTACTCCTGAGGTCTCCAAGCGAAAAGAAAAAAACAAACAAACAAAAAAACCCACAAAAACCCAACCCAAAACAAACACAAAACCCACATTCAAAAGAAACAAATAAAAGCCCCACAATTACCAACCAGAAATTCAAAGTATCCTGAAAGGAATTGGAAATTGTTAGCAATGTGTTCAACTATGACTGCTCTAAATATATACTGGACTGACAAGGTAGTTTATTTGTAATTTATAAACAAAAAGTATGCAAGTCACCTGTTCTCTGAAACGTGAGTAGCCCTGAGAGAAAGCTCAGAGCTCTGCCAAAAATATAAACAGCCTTTGAAAGCTGCTTGTTAAAAAAAGGGTAAAAGGGCATTTGCAAATAAATCTTTATAGACGGGCTTCTTCAGACAGCCATGTACAACTGCTGTACCATATTTATAGAACGTTGCTTCATGGTCACAGAAATACTAAGCATATTAACCACTGGCAAAGCGTCACTCTGACGCTTAAGTCAAATGAACTCTGTGAGAGTGAGTCTGCAGTATTCAGGCATACACTTTAGCAGAAAGCTATTAGCTTGATTACTATGTCTGAATTAGAATAAAGTTAAAAAGGGGAACATGAAAGAGCTTCTTTACCTCTGCTCCCCCATATATCCCACTCCCCAAACTACTTGTGTTAGAGATACCACTAAAGCCTTCCTTTTGCCTTTGCCTCTGAGAAAGGCGAGACAAAAGAAAATCATTAAAACTCCCTTAGAAGGAAGGCAAGGAAGCAGTCAGGGAAATAAGTCGAGATTTAGAAGACCAAGGTTTGCAACAGTAGTCTACCATGGATCTCCTGTGAGTTCCTCAGTGTGCCCGATGAATGGTTCCAGCAAGATACTGAAATATGCACCTTCCTATACAGTCACTGAGATCTGAGTAGCAGCAGACCTTTCTGGATCTAGTTCTCAATTTTTCTGTGCCTCATTTCCCTACCTGGATAAAGGAAGAGGTACCACTTTTCTACGTCACTTGCATGCTGCGAGGAGCTCAGGTGCACATCAGATAATCCCAGCAAAGCAGTTAATGTGCTGATCAAAATCCCTCTCATACCAGAAACAGACCTCTCTCCTCTCACACAGAAAATAAAATCATTACACAAAAAGATAAACCATTTTCCAGGAAGAAATTGCACAAAACACACCTGAAAAATATTTAATCCTGCTCAGAAACAAAATGACTTGGTGCTCAAACATTACTTGGTACAACCAATTGTATTTATGCATACTCAAGATGACCCTTTGAAAATACCTGTGGAAAAAATGCAATCATTTTCCCCTTTTTGTTTTTGAAAAGTGATTTTTTCTTTTCATAAACTTGAGAAGGATGCCAGTTATTAATGAGCATTAGAGGAATGCAGTAAAAAATTTATCTACAAACTCTATGGTATTCTCTCTTGCAAAAACACATTTAAATAATTGTTAAGACTATATTGCTTGACACAAAACCAGTCTGATTGGCTTCCATTCAAGTTTGAATTTAACTAATAACTTGCACTTATATTCAATTATAACTAGTGATGCTTTGACATATTCAGTGCAAAACATGAGGAATGCATTTAGTGTAAGCCTTCCTTTTCATTTTATATCATCACCTCTTTTATTTGCATATAAAACAGCCAATGTGTTTAGCCTCTCATGGAATTAGAAATGCAGTACAAATATTCCACATCCTGTTGGCTGTTTCTACCCAAGCTATGCTAATGCTGACAGACCCTTTGAAGTTGCTATAGCTCTGGGAGAAACAGACGGTCTTTATAGAAAAGCCAACATTTCTGAAAGAAGAAGAAAAAGGATTACTTTTCCCTGATTGGAGCCAAATTACAAAACTAATTTCTAATTTAAATCTGCTGGTTGTTCTCCATTCTCCTAAATACAAAGTTTTTAATACAGACAACCTTGGACACAACTGCAGTGCAAGTAAAGCTCGGGTTGAAATCCCAAAGATTCTAGAACATGCTCAGTAAGACCCTATTCCAGTACAAGCTAATGTTCATTTAAAATCCAACTGAGAAAGTGCAAAATTAAATTTTAGAAAACTTTTTTACGCATTAGATATTAGATCTAATAAATAATAACTTATTGACAATAGTCATCTATTCAATTATGCCAATTTAAGATTAGTGCTCTAATATATTTCCCAAAGCTTTATTGAATCGTTTTCTAGACAGTATGTTCCACCAATTTCCTCTAGTCCTATCTCAGAACTAAATACATTGCAGTTCATATGAGCTTTATCTGAAGTCCACATTCTCTGCATATCTCAGTCATTCACTGTTATAATCTTAAGAGCTCTTCTGAACTTCTTTCAAACTTTAGGTGCTTAGATAAAATCACCAGCGGAAAAGTTATTTCCTCCTTTCTCTTTTCTGAGCTGTCCTGCTTGGATGGGATCAAAAACTCAAGGAAACACAGCTGTATTCCAGAAATACAGCAGCAGGCTATGCAGAGGCACAGGCTGCTCAAAGCACACCTCCCAGGTGCTCTACAGATACCCGTCTAGTCCAAACTCTCATCACTCTTGAAAACAATCTTCATCAACGATGATGCTGATGGATCAGGAGCCACCTCTATCAAAGATGCACCACTGCAATTCAGATTTTCAGCTCATCACACTCCGAGGTTGTTGTGCTCTTCCAGATGAAAGCATAGCAAACAAGGTGTATGCAAAAGCAAAGCCAAAGAATCTGAATAAAAACCACAATCCTGAAGTAAACCACCAGAAGATATAAAACCCAAAGATTCTAGGCCAAAATTGCTAATGGTTTTCATCATTAAAGCAACTAGGACGTTAAAAATGCATGAGGCTTAAGAAGAGGTTACACTCATTCTCTCATACCTACAGTTATGAATATAAATGCTTATTCTTAAAACTGAGGCAAGTCCAGCAAAGGTTGCAGTGCCTACAGGAGGATTTACCCTCCTTTCCACAACACTAAAAGCACATGAGTGTCAGTCAGTGTGTGTAGGAAAACCACTCCTCTCCTTTATTCTGTTCCCTATCCATTCGACGCAGCCCTTCCCAAAGCCTGACAGTACTGTATAGGGGATTCCTTTGCAACAACCAGCTGAAGTGTCCATTTCTGCATGAACTTGGGAGGGCAGCCTGGATTGGGGTGCAGGCACAACTCCTGGTCAGCACCTATTTCCACAGTAACAATCCAGGACTCTTCCATCACACCACTGAACTGAGCCTTCCCTATGCGGTGCAAGAGCTTGCTCAGCTCTGCAGAGCAAACTGGTCTTAAATGGTTCTGAGGACAAAATTACATCCTTATATTCTGCACTGAATCCCACTAGGCTGAGGTTGGGGGCAATAAAAGAGATTTACAACTCCTGCTGTCAGATATGTTCCCTTTCAGCAGATAAGTAAGATTCCAGAGCTGTCAATCTGGCACCTCACACCAGCAGCAAATTTATTTTTTAGGAAAGCTGTAACAAATGTAATGTGATCAGGTACTAAATCAAACATCCAGATTTCTGTCTCCTGTTGTCCACATGCTAAGCCATTATCAGATAGCTGATTATGAAACTACAGTTTTAACCCTTGAGCTCCAAATGAGAACAACCTTAAGGACACATGAATCAGACCTGAAGTGCAGATTATTACACTGTACTATTGCCCTTATATTTCTCCAAATTACATTTATTTATTTTTCATGTTCCCGACTGAGTGGAAAACACAACCTTTAGGAAATGAACCTTAATCTCAAAAAAAAATCCTTCAGATTTATTTTTTAAAAGCCCTCAACTATTTTGTATTACATCTTAATATTTTTTAGCCCCTTCCTGCCCCATTTCTTTCACTTCTGTACCAAAAGCAGAGTGTCATGCTTTTAAAAAAAAAAAAAAAAAAAAAAAAACCAGGGATATGAGACAGATGAGGATGGCAGAGAAAAAAGGAGAAGTTACCAACTTCAAAATATGAGGTACTCTACCCCTCTACATGCCACCTATTCTTTAAGACTATTATAATTTATCCATAGAGAACTGTGTCCTATTAAAAGCATGAGAGACTGAAAACAATCAATGCAGGAGGGTAGACCAAAAGTAGTGTCCGAACTAGCATGTCAGCAGAGACCAGTAGTCAATGCAAACATGCTTAGAGCCTCCTCAGCTGTCCCCAGCTCCCCACTGCAGAGCAGCAGATCTCAGCAGCTTCTTTGCTGTAAACATTTGGGAAAGAAGCAGTGGCTGAAGCTTCCAGGTCTTGTCTACAGACGTGGAGCCTGTACACAGGTCTGTACAGTCACAAAAATAAACCTCAGTACGAGGTATATAAGCATGTAAATGTTTACGTTCAACCTGTTGCAATTACTGCTGGTGCCTTCCATCTGTTCCTCAAGATAAATCATCTGTAAATCACCTCTTGGCTTATGAACTACAAGCACAAATTGCACCACATCTTATGGAGAAAAGCAGAAGGGTATCTGGTGTCCAGGCAAGTCTATATACTATATCCTTGTGATATCTTTAATTTCTGAGTCTGAGTTAAACTAAAAGAGTTTTGTTCTAAGAGCTGAAAACTCACTTCAAAGATCCACTTAGTATTTTTACACAGCAAACTGAAGGCAGTGAAATGCAATTTGTCTTTCAGAAGTGAATGCCACAGCCATAATTCATAATTTCTCCATTTTCATTTTATGCTCTCACATACAACAAAATATATCATGATACATGTTGAAATCAGAGACAAAAACTAGATGTGTTTTGATCTTTATACTGTCATTAGATTTGGACTTTTAAAATGTCTGATCTATACTGGTAAGCATATTGATTTAAAAATGCTGTCATGTAAAAGGCAAAAAACACAGTAAGTTTTGGTTCATTTTCACATCTGAGCAGTGTTTCCTAAGGCACCAAAGGAGACAAAAAGCCCCATGAAAAAAACCACCAAAACAAAGGCTCATGAACGCATGTCAACGAGGCACCAGCAGAAGGCACAAGTTGTCAGCAGCTGGCTTTTATGAACTTCTAAGGTTGACCTAGGAGCTCCTACATGTTAAAAAGCTATTATTTTATAGCATGTCTCAGCAGCAGTCAAAGCTTTAAACAGTGCGAACAGATTCCTAGTACCACAACAGCATGAGCCACTCTGGAGAATGCCTCCATCAGCTGGCTTCCTACCCATCCCGCATACACTCACATTCGGTTCTTCTGACCAAATCTACGTGCCCTTTTCACTGAGATTCCTTGTAAAAGTGAACTATTACTACTTCTTCTGCATAAGCTGCAAGTTGCCCTCCTCTCTGCTTCACTGCCAGTCCAGAAGGAAAAAAAAAAAAAAACCACACACTTTCAGGTATAAAATAAGAGAGGACTTTGGAGATAGCTTTCAAACAGATCAACTGCCATGGCTTTATATAAGCTCCCTGCATTTAATGACCGATTCTGTAGGCTTTTACATCATTAGTAAGCTGAAATTCATGGTTATGGACAGGAAAACATTGACTTAAAAGAAACACTAGAATCAAATATAAAATTAACACTTTGCAGAATTTCTGACTTAAGCTGATCACTATTTCTGGTATTACAGTTAAGAGGTGAGCTAGTTACTCTCTGACATTCCATTACGAGGAACAAAAGCAGGCATTAAACTAAGAATTTTACATATAGCAATCACACTGGAAAACAAACAAACAGAACTTTTGTAACCATCCATTCAAGTCACTAAGAGAAGCAAGCATTGTGAGTCTCTTTTAGTGTATTAACCTTCCCATTCAAGGGCAGATTCTCTTATCATAAGATTAAAGGTGATCAATATTTTCTGCTCAGAGATAAGAATTTAAGGTTTTGCTCCACTATAAATGATTCTTATTTACCTGGTATTCGGTTGCAACAGTCCTTCCTTGCTGTATTCTATTTGGCAAACATTAATGCAAAAACCATGAAATAGATTCAAGTAAAAGAGAAAGAACCAAGTATTTAAAAAAAAAATCAAATACACAAAAAAAAAAAAACCCAAAAAATTTATCCTTGAAAAAAAGTTAAGGAAAATTTTGATTTTATTTTCCCTCAAAAAAAAAAAAAAACAAAACAAAAAAAAACCCAGAAAATGTATCCTTGAAAATCAGTTAAGGAATATTTTGATTTTATTCTCTCTCAAAAAAAAAAAAAAAGCAGTAAACAAAGAAGTCTTTTCCTGTATCCAGGTTTAGTTAAGATTTTGGAGTTATGTTCACTCTCTAGACTTTTCAAAGTGAACTTCTGGGAACAGTCAGCTACCCTTTCACAGCAAGGAGATGTGATGCTTTTGTCCTCTGTATCACCTCAGGTGTTGGGCTCACCACTGGGTGATGGCAGGACCTCCAAACGCACAGCACATCACACTTCACTGGCAGTCTCATGGCTTTGCTTCTGTCAGTGCATACAGCATTTCCACCTTGCTGTTGCCCCTAAATCCCAGGACTAATGTCTACTTAATGTAGAACCATCCACACTAATGCAAAGCCTAGGAACACCTGGGAAAAATGTCCTAAATTTGTTGATGGAGGTAGAATATTTTTGTTGAAAATACATTTCAACTCTTTTTTCTGCTGTTGTTTTCTTATTTCTCTTTCTTATCAATTAATTAAGAATACTGTTGTGCCAGAGCTAATGGGAAACAGTGATGTCAATAAGCACCCCAGCACATCATACATCACAGGAGAACAGGAGCACAATTGCAGAATAAAATCACGTGGCAGAGCAAAAAACAGACTACAGTTACAATTTGTAGAATACTGAACTAGCAACCTTACGATAACTAATAGCTTAGAGATGGATCAAAGATCAAACAAAAAATGAAACTGTCTTGAAGTACAGAAGAGTAGCCAAACTCAAGAAAGGCCCACAGCACACTATAATCATGCTGAATCGACATCTTACTCTCATAAATCACAACAGAGAACTATAGGTAAAGTCAGATTGCATGGTGAACACTGTCATTTTAACTGCCTTCCACGGTCTAGCAGAAGTGAGAAGGAAATTTATTTTACCTGAATAAAAAGATTTTTGATACTTAGCATAAGCATGTACTTTTTGCTCACGTTTAAGAAATCAAGCAATTTGACAAAGGAAAGATGGGGGAATGCATATCAAATTATTCTCCAAGATTTTTGTGGGAAAAGTATTTTCTCAGTCATTTTGCTAAAACACAAAGGATGGGAAAGGTGCATAAATCTGTCAGTTGTTCCAATAAATTCCTAAGTGTAATGAAATGGTTATCTCAGAAAAGCTCTTGCTGTATGTTCACTGTAGATGGTCAACAGGCACCCTGAAAGACTGTTCTATATATAGTATCTACCTAATAGAAGTAGAACTGCTATCACGCATAAATACATTGTGGTACACTAAAGTAGAAATTATCATATAGAATAGGAAAAGATGAATAAGGTGGATAGAAGAATTATGACACTGTGTTTAATTTTCCAGCAATGCAGAATCCACTGTATTTCCAACATGAGTGGTGTAAGTAAGCAGATCTTAATTATGTCATTGTTGGAAAATATCCTCGGGAATTTGGAGCTGGGAGCTGAAACCTCTCTACAGCCTTCTGACAGCAAGACACTTACCGAATCAAAGCCTCTCCCCAGACACCCTAAATTGGTCAGAATTCAGTGTTAACATTCAAGGTCAATAAATCAAACCAGACTATTTTCCAAGGATGCAAAAAAAAATTATATCTCTTCCTCAAACCCAAGGAGATCAGAGGGATTTAGCAGACATCTGTAAAAAATAACATCGTTATCAAGTCTAAACATGGGAGTAGGAACTCAAGCATGAATAACTGAAGGAAATGGTGGTTGATGAAGGCATGATTTAATCCCTAAGTTTGGGTTGGTTTTTGGTTTGTTTTTTTTTTTTCATATTCAGCACTATTTTAATGAAGCCATTTAACTGGAGGAAATCAGTGATTCCATTATGTAGCATAATTGACTGGATATGACAATGACTCCTAGAAATTATTTTACCAGTATCTCCTAACCATCAGCTGCAACGAGGCTGTACACAGCAGACTGCAACAGGTAAACAATATTATTTGTGTAAAATAAACCTGTTGTATGAGATTAGGAAGATTTTCCAGTTCAACCTGCTGGAAGCATACACAGAAACTACTTGGTATCTGGGCAGTATGGTCTAGGGAGTCTGCAACTACGGACAAAGTTGTTTCTAAAATAAGAACTGACGTAACTTTTTTTTTTTTAAAGCAGGCATAACACTTAAAGGATAGTCAACAGTTTATACTTATTTTAAAAATACAAATGACACTCTGCATTATACAAGAATCTTGATGGGAGTCAGAGATGTGACCTTCCGCATAACATCCTTTTTGAAAACATAACTGCTTCCACAGACATAGTGTGAAGTGCTGCTTGTCACGATCTTGGTTTCAACACCATACCATAAATTCCCAATGTCCCATTAGGGGCATTCACTCCATTTTCTTTTAACCAGAATAAAACAGTTATGACATTAAATCCCGTCATACTTTAAATGAAAATAAACACAAAATATCCTTCCTTCTTATTTATCTTTTTTCCCCTCTCTGACAAATACTGCTAAGCCACGTGGCTCTACACATGAAGTGTTGTCAACAGGCTGCTCTGAAACTGAAGTTCTGGATGACACACTGGACAAAGTGATCCACGATGAGTAGTAGAGATAAATTGAAGAAGTCATCCTACTTCCCTTCCCTTAATTACTGACATGCTGGATTTGATAGCTTTGTAAACCATTCTAACTCACTTTCTGAAAATGTACTAAACAGGGACACAAAGACCTTTTTTTTTTAAATGTTGTGAATTGTGGAACTTAGGTCATCTTTCCCTTTAAAACACTCCTTTGTATCCCCAAACCCCATAAAGAATAGGCATTAAACTTAACAGACCAGCTGAAAATGTCATCTGATTTACCGAAGTTGTCACTGGAATTCATCAGCATTCCTGAGAACACTGTCTTATAATTTAAAAAGCCCTGCAGCAGCACTAACAAAACATCTCTTGGGTATCCCTCCTCAACAGAGCTTTATGGCAGGCTATACTGAAATCCAGCTCTTACAGCAAGCCAGTCACTGTCCGCTCTTCCTCTATATTCCCAATGTAATAACACTCTACAGAAATCAAAAGAAAAACTGATATGGGGACAGTAGTTGGAAAAAACAAACACCCCACCTACCCCCAAAAAAAAAAAAAATACCAAAATAAATGAAAACCCACCTGCCCAACCCTTACTAAACTATATCTAGAATGAAGACCAAAAAAATAGCTCAAACCTAGAACGAGGTTTGAACAAACCCCCAAGCATGCCTATGTCGGACTCTTCCAACTGCTCCCACCACAGTCCCCAGTCACCCACGCAGGGAAAACCTGGTAGGAGCGTCATACCCTTCTGGGCATCCCCCAGATTGCAGGATGGGGGGTGAGACACACATGGTGCTGGGTATAAACACAATTGTCTCACCATGATCGTTCCATAAGGAATTATACAATTCTAGTGGCAAAATAATGCATGAGACTCCTCTGATTGGAGTATTTTAGATGCCTTTGAAACAGGCTGTGCATTTATAGTGCTTGGGGTCAGAAAAAAGTTATGGAAGAATACATTTCCTAACCTCAGTCAATGTAAATTTGCCATTTTACAAAAAGAAATACCAAAATAATATCCCATTCTACTGATACGCAGTAGCACAGTATTTCAGATTTTTCAGACAATTACCTTAAATACTCCCCGCTCTGCCTAAATTAATATAGGTGCACACAGTAAATTAACTGGCTAGGTGCCCTGTGGAACGGAGCAAGCGTGGCACTTTGCACTACAAACACAGATACTGTGTTTCACCTCCTGAGAGACCATAACGCAATTCTTGGGCTTCCATGGCAGTTTACTAGGTCTGCCAAAGGACTCCAAGTCTGAGGGTAGGGATGAGGTAATTTTATTACATTAAACTAATAGGAGTAATAACACAACTTTCAATATTTTTACAAAGATTTCGGTTTCGTGCCACAGCGTAGAGCAAGACAGCTAATAGGATTTATCACAGCTTATTAATGAACACTGCCCAAAGCAGTAGGGTTAAATCCTGTACCCACTCAGCATCTACACTATCTTCCTAACAGAATCATGAATTTTCTTTTCCACAGTAAAAGCTCAGATCTACCTTCAAACTTTAAAAATCCATTACCCTCCCCAGCAATAAATCGGTAATTGAAACAGTTGGGCTGGTGCGCAAATAGCACTCTGATGCTAGATAGCCTCCCAGCTCTCGAAAACATGGAAGCCCTTAAGCTTCAGCAGTTTAACATACTCTCTGGAGAGCTGATATAGGAAATCACCAGGAAAAAAAAAACAAAACAAAACAAAACCAAAACCAAACAACCCTGGTGCTGGCTTCAATTGAACCTCAGCAGAACTCCTTCAAGCTCCACAGTATGGAAATTGTTTCTGCCTGATGTTGCTATGGCAGTCCCTTGGGGTTGGGGCATGTCAGTAGGTTTAATTTGCACATGGAGAAGAAAACAGCTCTGCAGCTGCTGCTATAATTTAAACTTACAGTGTCAGACTTTTAGATTTTGCATTTTAACACTGTTTTCCGGGACACAGAAAGAGCAAGGAAAAGTGAGTATCACCTCTTTACTCTGCCTGTTGGTGAAATAGGGAAGATGATTAAAAAAAAAAAGGGGGGGGGGGGGGGCGCATTTGATGCTTGTGTCACTTCCATTTCACTAAATGTGAACCATTCCTAATATTGACATGTTATGATAAAGTAGTTAAATATATGTGCCTAAATAATTTGCATCCAGCAACTCAAACCAGGCAATATTTCAAACCTGTATTTTATTTTATTAATTGCTGTATTATCTGCTTTAGTATTAAATTACTGTGAAGTCTATGCATACTTACCCTTGGTCATATTTCTAAAGAAATAAAAGTAGCTTGACTTGGTTGGGAAATTTAATAGCATAAAACATTTGGCAGCTTTATCTTCAGCTACGTCTTTAAAAGCAGGCTGCTTCCCTCAGCCTCTCCATGCAGCGCTTCTCTGCATCTGTATCACATACTACAGTGCCCTCTTACGGATACTACACATCTAACAGGAGAAAGAGAAGCTACCAAGCCTTTGAGATCACATCATTTCAGCCATGACCTAGCAGTTTAGTTAAAAAAACTACGATGAGGGGAGGTTTCATAAAAGCAGCTGGCCATGACTTTCTCAAGCTCTCCTACACTCTTCCAGGGGTGTCTTCAAGTCCCATCTATTCCACAGTCTCTTATTTCATACTCAGAGGTAGCGTAATACAACACGGGATATCCAGGCTGTGTTCTTTGCTGGGAGACACTCGAGCAACTCTTCCAGCAGCAAGCCATATAACTGCAATTACTTTGGAGAAATAAAATAACTCACCCTCTCAAAGTATTAAAAGGACTAAAAAACTCAATATGAAATCAGGTTGTATTTATCAAAACTCTGCAAACAGTTATAACGAACAAGCAACGTACCCTACTGCATTAATATTATCTTATCCGGTGAAGAAAATGTACTATATATATTTTTTTAGATCTCTGTCTAAGGAAAATCATCATAGAATCATATAATATCCAGAGTTTGAAGGGACCCATAAGGATAATCAGGTCCAACTCCTGGCTCCATGCAGCACTAGCCAAGTCAGGGCATGTGGCTGAGTGCATCATCCAGACGCTTCTTGAACTCAGTTAAACTGGATGCTGTGACCACTTCCCTGGGGAGCCTGTACCAGTGCCTGACCACCCTCCCAGTAAAGAAACTCTTCCCAATATCCAAACTAAACCTAAAATCAGCACCTGCCCCTTTACTCCCCCTTGTCAGGAAGCCACAGACCATGACGAGGTGTCCCCTCATTCTTCTCCAGAACAAACCAAGGAACCTCAGCCTCTCATAAGACTTCCCCTCCAGACCCTTCACCATCCTCGCTGTCCTAAGTAAGCCAACATCTTTAGCTTAACCCTAAAGGCTAACATCTTTAAATAAAATTTAAGATGTCTTAAGGACTGGAACACAACAAAGTTATACTTGCACAGAAGCTTGTAAATTTGAAGTGAAAAATTAACATTGATTTGGTCCCTTCCCTAAACTCAGTATAGTGACAGAATGGGTCTCACCTTCTACAAACATTAAATAAAAGTATTTAATTCCAGTTTTGGATACAATGCAATAACAGTTTCTTTAAGAGTCTGGAATAGGAATTTGGAAGTACTCTGTTTGTAAAAAAAAATAAAGTTACAAAAAAGTTTAAAAGTACTGAATCATTTAACAAAACAAAAAGCACTGATGTAATTATATGCTGAAAATAAAACAAAATGCTTCATGAATGAACTATTACAGATCTTCAGAAAAGTAATAAACCCTCAATACAAGTACAAACAATAGAGCACTTTGCTGTAATTCATAATTATTCCTGTAATCTGTATTATTATAGAAACATGAACAAGTGGGTGGCACCACAGGTATGAAAAAACTGATCTTCTGTTCAATTACAAGTTAATTACTTGGATTGTATTTTCAATGGAGAGTATTTAAAGCCAGTCTCTTTATAAGCAGAATTGGAAATATCTTAAAAACGGTTTTGTTTGGGTTTTTTTAGATTAGAAGTTTCTGACATGATAACAGAAACAGATCTAATTACTCTAATTACTGATTAAAGAGAGAACATCTGGGAACAGGCTGACTGAACTTAAGCCATTTGACTAGGTTATGAAATGACAAATGGCTGCACTAGTACAAGATATTTTGATCAGAATTTAGACTACTGCCAGCCCGTAACACATGCAAATTCCGGTACAGTTATGCAGCTCTTGATGTTGTGTTTGCTTTGAAGATATATCCTGCAAGAAACAGGGAAACTGAACTATGACTTTCTAGTATAGAGTTCATATTTAAAAGCGTGCTGTGTAACAATCTGAAATATTACTATGCTAAGGAAAAGAATTTTAATGCTTGCGAAAAATTCATCATCTGAAGCTAAAGGTGGGGAAAATACAACTAATGCTCAAGCCTGAATATTTTTTTAAAATATTTCTATGTATTTATTCTGCATTCTACATTCAAATACAAAACCCTACAGCAGGCAGTTAAACATAAAACAAGTGAAAGGTATTGAAGTCAAAATGATTAATTTAATTCTCTATTCAGGAGCCAAACCAGACTCATTAACTGCAATTACAAGCTCCCTTTCTTCCTTGCATGAAAATGAACCGTTCTTTGAAACAGGCTCAGAAAATGTGTCAAAAGTTCAGACAGAATAAATAAACCATATTAGTCTAGTGAAAAGTACACAAAGGCTAGCCAGGTTTAGTAGAAATATTTCTAATTAAGCGAAAAAAATATTGACAATTCTTTGCCATATACATGCTTCCAAGACAAAACACACTAGGCAAAGATTTCACATTCATATGTAAAAAATATCTAATATTAATCTGAGATATTACATAAAACACTGTAGGATAAATTAGTGCCCACATATATAAAAAGTCAGTACCTTTTTAAGCCTTCATTCATTTGACCTAAGGATCTTTAATTTGTTCCTCAAAAATAATTCAAGTCCAAATAAATTGTAAGAGATTTGAAAGGCTGCAGATTGTAGAGGAACAACTAGAAAATTATGAAAGGAGAAGAGTAAGGAATGTATTAGCCCAAATAAGCATGAATTTAAGAATCTGCCACTTAAAGTACTTGCTTAGAAGCGACACTAAACAGAGCGATCAGATTTCTAGTGCCACAACCTGCAGCAGATATTGGAGCTCAGCTGGTTCTCCATAAGACACTAATTTCCAAGGAAAACATTTCCCACAGACAGGAAACCACATCAGACATCAAATGTCTTATAATGACACGCAGGTTCATTCTGTGAGAACAGAGTGCTAATGTTATTACTCTGTCTTGCAACTGCATTTAATTAAATTGGAAGATGTAGCTAAAGAGAATGGCAACATTTATGTCAAACACCGGTCAGTCTGCACTTACAAAGCCCTGAACTCAGTGAAGAGACAGAAATGGACTTTTACTGTAGGTCACCAAAAATTACATCCAGTAAATTCACATGGGGACTGAGAACAATTTGTCCAACTCTCCACATTTAATACAGCTTCCTTTATTGTCTCCTGGATGTCACTTTTTCACAGAAAAACATTTTTCCCACAAATGAACATCTTTGCCACCTACTAGAAGTGCTTAAGGTAAACATTATACTGTTGAATAAAGAACAACTTTGAAAACACTTTCAAGTGCACAGAGCAAGCGATACTCCAGCAAAACCTTTCAAGCCTTCCATGGAAAGAAAGTATCAAGTAACTTCTCGTAAACTATGACCTAGCCTTGACATGTTCCTCATTTTGAAAACGTTCTGAAAAGCAAACTAGGCAAGCCAGTTCAGCAGAGAGTTCCTCTTGACTTTCAAACTCAGACTCTCCAATGCTTTAGCCCGCTCCCTTTTCTGCAATGTCTCTTACACAGATTGTCATGGCAGAGGAAGAAATATTCTGCAAATCTTTGCATATAACTACTTTAAATAGCCAAAATAAGGTTATGACAGTTTGGGGGGCTGTTGGGTTTAGTTTTTTTAAACTAACCACTGCCTCTGGGAATTTTGTCAGTCCATTAGCTACACACACACACAAAGTAGTTCATAAATGCACGCTTTTGAGAAGGTAGACTCCAAAAGTATTGATGGGAATACCACAGCACAGCAAAATCAAAAACATACCCTACATTTCAGAAAAGCCTTCTTGCTGTTTTCTTAAAACAACAACAATACAAGGATATTAACAAGAGGTTATAGGCACACAGTAGGAACAACAAACTGTAAACGATGAATGAATCCTGCCAGAAGATTAAAGTATGACTAAAGAGAGAAAATCTCCTGTGTGTCTGTGCATTCGTTTCCACAACACTTAGAGCAGCTGTCACACCAAAGTCACCGCAGTGAATAAAACCCTTCACCGACTGTGATATTTACTCTTACGTCATCCTTGAAATTTGGTGAGGCAAGTAATGGTGTTGTACTCAAAAAATTGCACTCCAGATGGAACCCCGCAGGGCAGATCTTTGTGGCACAAAGCAAAAATGTGTGGGGCTCCCATGAACTCACCCACTCGGAACTGCTGGTAGAGATCACTGGTGGCATGAGAAGAGAGCAATCCCTGCCAGCGAAGGTTATTAGATTCCTTTGTAATCAGGAGTGATGCTGGCCAGAAGGTATTAGCATATGGACCATCAAAGGCTGACTTTGGAGGGGTTTAGCAATTTAGCTACATAAAGCCAAAGCTAGCCAAGGCAGTATTTTCAAGCTGTTATCTTTTACTCCAAAAATGCTTCTCCTCTTCTATAATTAGACTGCTTGCTGCAAGTACTGGAGCAAATGAATTCTTTTCTTGTTTGTTTATTTATATTGATAAACACCTATAGATTACTTGATTAAATTCAAGTAACATTTCAAAAATCATTATTTGCTTCTGTATGTTTTGCATTTAAGAAAAAACAACAACAAAACAAAAACAAAACTCCAAACTGGACTTTATTATCTCTTGTTTTGTCATAGATCAGTTGGGTTTAGGTGACATGAAAACAGATGGCTTTATCCTCAAAGCAACATAGTGCTAAATTTCAGACTATCAAGCTGCTTCTGAGCCTTTCAAATTATAGGACTAAAAAATAGAACTGTTAAGCACTTCACCTGTCAAAAAAAGCCAGACTTGTATTTCAGTTTAATATAGTCTGGTTGGTACCTTAATATAATACATCTGTAAATCCCCAAGAAATTCAGGTCAGGCTTGAAGAAGCGCTACAATTTAGCATCTAGTACAAGCAATGCTGTAAAGTCACATTTAGAAAAACAATCAACGCTTGCCTCAGTGGCGGTGTTCACTAGCTGTAGCTGTCCCAGCAAGAGAAGTGGCAACATCTTATAGCAGATTCAACACGGTATCCTGACACAATTGTTAGGTTTTCACAAAGGTACAAGTACTTCTATGTGAAAAACAGGCAATGAGGCTTCAGATAAAGGACTTGCATTCTTTTTTCTTTTGATTAATATTAAAATAAATTAAGTACTAAATCTAGAACCCTTATTACTAATGGCAATGGAAAAGCAGCAAGGGCAGTTTTCTCAGCTGAAGCAGCACGGTGCCTATCAGAGCCATGGTTGTGCCCTACAGAAACTAGCTGTAAAACAAGTATTGTCTTCCTCCCCAAACTCTCTCTGTAATGCTGATATTTAAACTTGTTACTTACCAGAGTATTAACTTTGGAAATCACTGACTTATCTCAGAAATTCAGAAATGTCCTCTTTGTTGGGAGTTTCGGGACGGGGAAGGATTTGTACACCCACGTAACTTAAGATTGAATTAGAATCCCAGTGAGCATGCTGAAAGTAGCAAAAGAAAAATCCAGCCAACAAGATAACAGAGAAGCCTTTAATGGGAAGTGAGCCATCTTCACATACATTTTCAAAGAACACACACTCAGAGTTGTATTCTGCTCTCAAAACCAAGTCTCCATTAGAGATATCACATACTTGAAAGAGAGTTTATCTCCGAACACATCTCCGAACACGTGGTTTACTTTCGATCACAAAGTCATTGTCTTCTTACCTGAACAAAGCACAGTCCTGCACTAAAGGCACACTTGCAAAACCTATTTAGAGAGTGATCTTAGCACATCTCTTGCCTTGCCAGAACAAGACTTTTCAAATCAATGAGCTCTTAATAAATTATTGAATTCCAAAAGAAAAACAATACGAACATCAGATAACCTGCAAATATCAGTCTAGCCAAGTTGTGAAACACAAAGGACGGAGGATTGATAACCCTACTGGCAGATCCACCAAACCTCCTTGCAGAGCCCAGAAAAGATGGGTTTCACTTTATTTCCTATTACCAAATGCTTCGCTCACCATCAGTTTGGTTTAGAACTCCAAGAACTAATTTAACTTGAATTGCCATCACTAAAGGATAAAGGTTTTTAATCCAAATTTTGCATTATTTCTTACTACAGTATATATAGAAAATATATTGCAGAAATTATCTAAAAATTTAAAGTAGTAAAAGACAACATAAAATATCTTTGTCGCTTGTAATAGTAATCACGCACTTTCACATCTACCAGAGCATGGGAATCCTACTTCAGTCAAACAACAGGTACATCATTTGTGGAACCCAAAGTAGCTGCTGAAAAGATTTAACTTTCAGATTTTTTCCCTTTCCTTGTGCCTATTGTGAAGATGACAATAAAACTCTTTTTTTTTTCCCCTCTTGTGAGCTCCCTACCTCAGGCTTAAAGCTCATTAACACCATTCCAACAAAAATGTTTGGAAAATTAGTAATTTCAAGAAAATTACCAAACTCCATTCATAAAAAGCACAAATAAATTAATATTGCTACAAACACAGTAGCATCAAGTAGCATCATTATTTTCAGTGAACCATGTTTAAAGAGGTCACTGATTTTTCCTCATATCCCAAGCTTTAACAGCATTAACTGATATTTCCTGCAGAACAGAAAGAGGAATTCATGTCAGGCAAAAATATTTCCTTTTCTTTTCCACAGGTGAATAATCCCAAATCATTAAAAACTATGTTTTAAATATGTATAATCTTATATTTAATTAGAAAGCTTTTCTACTGCCTAGATATAAGTATCGCATATTAAGCAGTAATCAAGGAGTAAGCACACTATATGACCACTAAAGGAAGTCATTCAAATTAAACAGTATTTTGAAATCTTTCAATAAATATAGGTTGAGTACAACTTTTATAGAAAATAATTTATTTGATTTGACAGAAGAACACACTTATACATAATTAAAGTAAAACAAGGGAGCTTTATAGCAACATTCGATTTTCTGATAAGGTAGTTCCAGCCATGCCACTAAAACCAACAGCGTTGATTTTAAATTAGTGACATGGAACATGTACTCAGTACTTTATTTTGAAGTTCAAATACTTCACTGGACATTTGGAAAATAATTTCTTAAAGTTTTATGGTTGACATTTTCTGATAGATAAATATTGCCTAAAACAAACACAAAAGGAAATGTTACTGCAAAATTAGATACAAAGGAAGTAAACCAAAATTGTTTTGCTCAAACAGCTGTTACCAAATGCTTGTGGAGATACACACACGGAGGAATGATATTAATAGTAGCTGCAGATGGTTTTTAAATCCATCTATCCATTACAGTTAAATGGGCTATGCAAAAGTGACGATACGAACAAACAATAAGACGACACTGACAGCCACAGAAGCCTAAGTGCAACATCATAAGATCTTCAGAGATCAAAGCTCCGTGCGGCTGATGGAAGCGAATGGAAGTGAAGCTCATTGGCAGGAGTTTGAATATGTGACCATAATTTCTTGGCACATGTGCTTCAGCATATGAGGAGTTCAATGATATTTCAGAGGAGTAAAATAATTTATTAATTTGGCTGCTGAAGAAAACTTGTATAGCTTCCAGTTCCTAACTCTATTTTATAATCTTATAAATTAAGCATGATGAGAAAGGGTTTCGCTGCAATGTTCCATCCTTATTGTCTGTGGAGCTACTTGTTCTTTTATTATGCTTAACACAAAGTACACAGCATAACATAACATTTATGCAGTAAATTATTCTGATGTCTTCAGAGGATTAAAATGAATCATTTCTCACAGCTAAAAAAAAACATAGTGAAGTTTGTTCTGGGGATTGTTTGTTTCGTGTGGGGTTTGGGTTTTTTTTTTGCTGCTGTTTTAATTTTGGGGTTTATTTGGTGATTGTGTTTAGGTTCGTTTGGGGTTTTTTACCAGCGTATACAAAAATCCTCCAACTAAAATTTACAAAAAAATAAGGTTCAGCAGGCATGCAGGTGTTCTGACACACTCTTCCTGTGTCAAGCCTTGGGAAAGAAACATCTGAATATACCATCTGCAGTCCTAGAAATATATCAATATAGGCATAGCTCTCTTCAGAACTTGATGACAGCAAGTCTGCTAAGAAGGCAAAGTCTACAATCTATTACAAGCCAAAGAATCAGAAACTGCTATCAAAGGGAACTTAGGACAAAAAATGTTGTACCAAACTATTTTTGCAGTATTGCTGTTAAAAGGATGACATTAAATATACATTTGATTCTGGTCAGGGTGTTGTGGATAAAGAAAGATATATACCACAGGTTCTGATGGAGGTACAAAGACTGGCAAGTGACTTACCTGTCAGATTAAGACTGGAAATGTCAGAAGAAAGGCAAGCCATGGGAACTGAAACATGAATCAGATTTTATTGTAGTTTTGGTTGCCAGAAACTTTTGGAGATTTCAGTCAAGTCAAGGAAGATCCATTGCTCACATTCCACACCTGGATTTGGACTGACTGAGAAGTGTTATTTAGCTACTGCGTTTCCCCATCATTATTATAAGTAGGTGAAAATGCCTGCTGGACTATCAGATAATTTGCCAGATGAGAAGCTGATGTAACTAATGCATGCAGCAGCATAATGAATACCTGCAGTTCCTACAGCCACCTTGTTTTCCCATGAAATGGTGAATAAACGGTTCATAAGCAAACAAATTAAAACATACAAAAGTTTGTAAGTGATTTCACTGTAATCATCGTTGTATTAGAAATGTCAAGACAATCATAAATTCCCAGTAATTAACCATCAAGGCAGGCCTCATTTAAACGCAGTTATTAAATGTTGGGAAAATTAATTAAGCACAAATGCCAAATATTAAAACTTAACATCTTTAAGTGACAAAAAGAAACTTTTGTTTCAATCTATAAGCTTTTTAGTAAGAGAGACAGAATTCAGTTTTTGAGGTTTCAGATCCTTAGAGCATGGCTGTATCTCACTTCCTTAAATTTACTTTGCAAAAATAAAATAAATAAGTTTTTTAAAAGGCACACTGTACCATCCACTGCCCTAAGAAATTAGAAACAAATTCCGTAAGTCAAAGAGGACAATCCTCTGGGCTCCAGTCCCCATGATCATCATTAAATGTGCCATTCAGTATAAACTTCCATGACATACAAGCTAAATGCTATTTCAAACAGGTTTCCTTCACAGACAATTTCTCTTTATTGTTATGGTCAACTCTTAAGAAATGTTACTGCTAAGAAACACACGTATTCCAAATGGCAACGTACAACAATCTACAGCAAACAAGAACTCGATATGACCCAACACATCACTGCTTTTGAAAAGAAATCATTGAACACCCATTTATTAAAGATTAAAGTAGGTTTAAAATACTCTGTCTTCAGAGTTACTTTTTTTTTTTTTTTCAGGTTTTCTCTTGATTTCACTTTTATGTTTTGGTGTTTTTTTTTGCTTTTTACTTTTTAGCTTGGCATCTACAGTAGAAGGACAGGTTGCTGCACACATAAGAGTATAATGGCTTCTTGCTTAAATAATCTTAGAAGCACAGCAATCTTAAACAATACTTTGCTGGTTACAGGACATTGTGCATCCTCTTGTAAGGTAAGAAAGCAGGTTAGACAAGCCACAACATACAAATTACCTGAGTCAGAGACGCGTTTAGGACTCTTTAGCCAGAGCTTTGATCCCTTAAGGGGGAAAAATGAATACATAAATAAAAAGCAAGTTTCAGGCTCATCACTATTCTCTTCCTAGCACCAGAGGTTTTTGAGTAAATTTGCTCAGGCAATCACTTCCTAAGTGGCAGATAACACTTAATTAGATCATATTATGATATGTTCTGTATGTTACGCATATCAGTAAATTAAGAAGTCAAACCT
This sequence comes from Heliornis fulica, assembly GCA_013399135.1. Classification (NCBI taxonomy): domain Eukaryota; kingdom Metazoa; phylum Chordata; class Aves; order Gruiformes; family Heliornithidae; genus Heliornis; species Heliornis fulica. The sequence continues at coordinate 249,767 of VXBZ01010933.1, read as the reverse complement.
CAAACTGGTAAAACTCCTCAAACTCCTTTCTATTTCCCTTTTTGTGATACTGTAAGAGGCCAAGATACTGGCCTGAGTCCATTGCTTCCCCACAAGGAAAGGTACACCTTGGTCTTTTTATTTTTTGCAGTTTACTATGCATCACATTTTAACTAACCTATTTATTTCTACTTATGGCTCTACATGAGACCAAGAAATACAATATGGGAATAAAAAAAAAAAAAATCTATCTTCTAGTGAATATTCACCTTTGTTCTGTACGCTACCTAGTAAAATATTTTCAAAGGTAAAACCTCAAATGAAGCATATTTATCAGAAAATATAAACATTGCTCCAAATCTTCACACTACTATTTAAAATATACGCAATACTACAAGAAGGAAAGAAAAAAATGCATCTTGGTATTATTATTAACAAAAGGCTATTCAGTTTATTCAGTAGCATGTTTGAAGACCAAAACAGCAAAGCAAATTTGAATTAGCAAAGAACACTCAAAGAACAAAATGCACAAAGAAATGTAAGGATGTGTACTGCAGGAAAAGGCTCACAGAAGGGAGACAGAGAAAAAGAAAAATGAAGAGAGTGATGCCAAAGAGAAAAATAGGACTTAAAGCAACAATAGGAGATGAAAAAATGATAGGATTTATGTTCATTGGTAATATCGTGTATTTTTGTGGATACAATTTAAGATTGTTTTCAAATTCAGGTTATTGCACGTAGGCTGGAAATACAGAATAAAGTCTCCTCATCACAATTTCTTTCACTCTCCTTCACTTATCTTCTCTAAGTACGCTCTTAATGAAGCTGAAACAAATTACTTCATGCACAGGAAAGAAAATACCAAAAGGTCAAAATGCAGCTTCACTATTACTACTTAAAAGAAGACTGTGTCTCTCTGTTTTCTTTCACACTATATTACCTTAATACTGAGGTTTTCCTACAAAATGGGCCATTTACAGGACAACGTCAAGTTATGACCGTTTACATCTAAGAATCTGGTCTATGATTTGTGTTGTGAACAACAAAAATCTAGGATACGTTTCCAATCCTCACACCCCATTCTGCAGATATGTTAAACTACATCCTGCTGTAAGCCTCAAAATCTGATACACCAGTATTCTCTATAAAGGCAGAACAAATCTTTTGTGGTGGATCCTTCCTGCCCCTCCCTCGCCCCCAAATAATTGCTTGCTTTAATGCTCTCTTCACCAAAAATAAATAGTCAGCTCAAGCTGAAATGGAAGCCAAATATGACTGGGCTTGAACCTATTTTTTTCCCAGCTCATACAGAGTTCCTGTAGTAGAGCCCATTAGGAGTGCATGAAAGCAGATAGCTCAAAGCCCACATAGTTATTCCTGGATTTAAATACAGATTGGAAATGAATGTCCTGTGGATAAATGCCTGTGAAAAACCCAGAGGAGAGTAAGTGCTTGGGAGATTAAGAGATTTACTGTAACCTCTGTGAAAGCTGAACATTTAAAGGGCAGGAATTCTTCATTTTTCAATCAGCAAATTTAAAGGGGCAGAGACTTATACATTATCTCAGCAACTAATTAAATATCCTCAACATGTTCATGCATAAATGCATGCATGCACTTATTTTTATAAATCAACAGATGTATATCGCTTATAGATTATGCAACTCTTCTAGTTGATTTTTTTTTAATAACACTGTGTCTATTTCATAGAATCACAGAACCATTTAGGTTGGAAAACACCTTTAAGATCACTGTGCAGCCATCCTCTTTATTGCTCAAGATACGTTACTGAAGGCAAGTAGCACTTACTAGAACATCCCCAGTGAAAGAAACTTCATAGGCAACTTGATGCTGTAACTCTCCTCTTTTTCCTGCTTGCTTCATCATTTTAATACTCATTAGTTATGGGAAATGTAAAGCTTAACATGCTAACAAACTGCTATGACACACTTGCCAAATTTTGCCTAACATCTTCTTGCTCAGTTCTTTAAGGCAGGAAGATTGCAGGAGCACTGAAGTGTTCATGTGTACAAACAGCAAACATCTGTTTCACACCAAAGGCCAAACATAACAGTCACATGCCTGAAGATGTTGCTCTCCAAATAAGCCCAAGCTACACAGAGACAGCAGCATACACTGAATCCATCCCTTGCGTGACTAATCCTGTTCCCATTTTGCTGTTTCTGAACTCATGAAGATTCAAGAACTGTAATACACAAAGTGGAAACGTAACTGCAGATTTTTGCACATTCACCTAAGTTGCTTGAGTACAGTGTATCATAAAGGGTGTCCAGAACTAGGACACTCTCATCCTTCTCTATGACCAGAGCCACCAGTTTCCCACCCTTCATCTGCACCTGTCCTACACTGTTCCCTTTCAAATCATAGCTGAGGGCAATATTGTCATAAATATCATTGATATAGCAAATACCTAAGTATTCTTACCAGTGGGATTCATGTAAAAACCAAACACAATCACATTCTTACACATCTGATCTCACCTCCCAAATACATTTAAAAAATAAAAATAATAACTAAAAAAAACCCACACAGCTCAATCCCGTGAGCATTTACTCAGGCAAAACCTTTCCCAGGTTTGGCAGTAGCAGCCCCAGATACTAATGAATAGCCAGATAAATGAAATTTCCACTGCAGTTTTTTTCCCTAATTATAAAAAGCCAAATTTTTGGATCTAATAAACCTGTGGGAATATTAGCTCTGACATGTCAACAGATGTTGAATAATAAAAAGATGTTATTTTGATCATCTTCACAAAGAAGGAAAAAAAAAGACTAAAAGAAGCTCTTTACAGCTCAGAAGTTTGCATCATGTAAACGTGGCTGCCAACATTTTCGTTATTAATAGGGGGAGTTAGGAATGAAGCTGAAAGGCAGCTTCTGAGGGAATTATTTCTTTGCAACTGAATTGGAAAATGATGTCTGCATGGCAAGTATCCAAAATAATGAAAAACAAATAGGAAAAATTGCTGCAAACTGTAAGTATTCTTTTATTCCTTCATAAAATTGTTTTTGTGCATACTAAAATTAAAAATACTGCTATTTTTTTATGGAAGAACACAGTCAGAATATAAGGAGGTTATATACTTTCACTTGCAACATGCGCTATGTGCAGGCAAAAAGGAAAGTTTGATACAATTCATTCCAGGGCAGCTGTTTAATATTTTAAAACAGTAAGATGTTTTAGAGATACAAATAAAAATCCTCAAAAGTTATAAGAGTGATTCACAAGTCAATTAGTGTTTTGGGGAAAAAAAAAGTAAATAAAGTATCTACCTGTTTTTTTATTAATGCCACAGGAAGACTGTCTTAAAAAAAAGCCTTAATACTTCCATACTGTGTACCCAGCACTATTACTAAAATGCAGATACTTCTATGGTAAATATACCAAGAGCATAAGGAACTTCTCAGAACTGTTCAAAAAAGGAGGGAGAGAAAGTCAAGGCCCTTATGCATGAAGCACTAAAATAACTATAAAAAAATTAAATTAATAATTCTTTTCCTCAATCCTTTCCCTCCTCTTTTCTGCAGATAACACCTTCCACACTCCCAAAGTAAATTTAGGCAAGAAAATCCCAAACAAACCTCCACTTTAATTTTCTATGTCACCAGTATTATGTGCTATTTATAGTATTGCTCTAGAGCCTTATCATTCCTTCTGCCTTACATGGTAATAAGTGTAACACAATCCCTATCCTAAAGGCTGCCAACATAGCAGATATAATATTACCATATGGTATTAAATAATTCCACAGGTATTATGATCTAATTAAACTAATGATAGAAGAGCAACTGATGAAACTACATCATGGCAAATATGGTATGGGTCTTTTTATACTCCAAGAGATTTTTCTAGAAGAACACAAAGAGGTGTATTTTATATTTCTTTGAGAAAATTCCAAGGCTCAACCAACTTCACATTCAAGGAAACCTGGACTCATTGGAGAAAATGTGTGATTCATTACTCAGAACTTTAGTTTTCTAAGAATATGTTAAGTAATTGGAATAAATCTTTCTTGTGCTGAGCCAGTCAGAAAGGCGGTTATTTTGCATTTTATCTTCTTGCTAGTATTTATATGAAGCTAAAAATACAATACAGAAATGTTTTTCCTTGCACAGTTCCAATTATTAAGAAGTTTAATTTTGCTTTCATGTTGTGTAGCATGGAAACATTATTTAAAAAAACTATTTTAAACTCTGGATTAAAAACAATGCAGAAAATCAAAACATCATGTAGATTCAAAAAGTTGAGGAATACCACAGTTTACCTTTGAACTCTTTTTCCCTGCTCAAAATCAAGCAGTCCTTCAACAAGAATTTAACTCAAGTTTTCTCAGATAAGGACCATGAATGCTTTTCCTATAGGTCCTTGAAGAAGGAGAATGAAGAAAAGAGAGGGTGGGAGGGCTCGGGAGAGTACTGTTTCTTTGCATATGTGTTACACTTTGTCAGCTTGCAACTAAAGAACATTCCAACTTCTGCTGGGTAATTTACACCAACCTGCTGGCACCTGGCAGAAGGAGCCCACCATCTGAGTAGGAAATATATTCATTGGGCATTCATGGGAATGTGAAATATAAGTTCTATGAAAATTTATGGTAATTTCCTTAATGACTTCAAGATGGTCAGGAAGCAAAAACCATTTTATGTTCTGACAGGTTTCCAATTACTTTGACATAGAAGACAAACAGTTCCCTCCCCGATCCTGTAGTTTCCCACCCCCCAGTTGTTCATTTACTCACTCTAGTAATTTTCTACATTTGTATTTACCTCTGCAAGTTAACCCCATCCTATAAAAATGCATTTTCATGCCCGATTTTCCGACCAAATCTTGGAAAAGCACCGGCCTTACCCCATCTGAATTTTCCTATTCCTTTGTTAGTCAGTCTCCTCATGCCACAGAATTGATCCCCTTTTATCCTACATAAAAGTTAAGTTTGTTCAGGGGTTCATACCTCTGTTCACAAGGGGTTTAGAAGGGCATTTTACTACCAGAGAGCAAGCTTCGCTATGGGAACACAGGCCTTCTAACATTTTCCATGAGATTAAACAGTGTGAGTCTAACCTCGCATATTGTGACAGAAAAACGGTCTAGTAAGAAGCTGCTGTTGGCCTCATTACTGCCTTCAGTATGGGTAATATCCTGACTTTCCCGTAGGGCTTCTTTGGGTCACAGTGGGTGGGTTTTGAGCTTAAAAGATGTCAACTGAAATGTAGCCTTAGGCACCTCCCTTGGTACACAAAATACACAAATTGAGCACATTTCTTAATCCATGCTGTGCTCTGTGTACATATCCCTGTCTGCTTTGGTCCCAAGAATGTTCTGCAATGTTTTATCATCAAAGGAATATAAAGGATAAAACAGATGTCATTTCATTTTTTCCGCCCACCTTCGGAAACCACACTGTGAACTCACCACTCTTGCCATTTTGTGATTGCACATGCTACCCCAGCCACCACATTTTCATGGCATCTCATCTACAGCAGGTGAACTGCAGAGCATGGAAAGCTCTGTCAGAACAGATTAGCCAGAAATCCTTCGGGGATCCACAAACAGTAAGTCATGTTGACAACTCTCTTTCTGGGAAACTTTGGGGATCAGCTAGGCTAGATTATTCATGCTTTCTATGATGACCCTTAATAAAGTATCCATGGTTATTTGGCAAAAGAAGAAAGCAATTTTATGAAGATTATTCTCCAAAGAAATTAAAATAGGGTGGATATAAGCAGCAATATATGCTTTTACCAAAATTAACCGGGGATGCTTTAACAGCACGGAACAGTAACTATACCAAACAACATTCTTGCACAAAGGTATCATACTTGAGAAATCCTATCAGCAGCTAACATTCTCTAACAGATCTAACAGATCTCTCTAAGATTTGTCAAAAGTAATAATGCCGCCTCTTGTTGAGTATTGGTTCACATCAGTCCTAATTTAATATGAATAGTGATTTGCAAGAGTCTTTCTTGAGCATATTGAAGGGAAAGAATATTAATATTTGAAAAAAAAAACTTATATCATAAGGTATAACTAGACTACAAAATTTACAAGATCAGTGAATAATGCTGAATAAAATAAAATTCAACTTATATATCCAGAGCCATTAAGGATTGCAAAGCTTAATTCCTGATGATGTTCACTTAAAAAAAAAACATTGGTATGACTTCTGATTTGACAAAATAAACACACACTGTTTGAAAAATCCTTTCAGAAAGAAGTTATTGCAGTTCTTCAGCGAAACAACATCCACTACAATTTTCAAAGATTAAGGAGTAACTAGCTGCTGGGTACCATACAGGACTGACTCTGAGCAAACAGGGAGATGTGCACCTTATAAAGCACAGAATTTGCTTCCAAACCAGCCCAAGAGCTAAGGCATTTCTATATAGATTATGCAGGCCATGAGTTCTGTGCATATGAAAACACAATCGCTGGATTCAAAAGCTCAGGAACTCATATTTAACCTGACCCTCTATCTAGTACTCCATAAACATGGTCAATGACTTTTGTAAGATGAGCTGTGTGCAATGCCAAGGGAATCACAAAAGCAGCAAATTATTTCCCACATAACTGATTTAAAGGTACATAACAGATTAAATTAACCCACAAGCCAAATTTGCAGCCTGTACCAAAAGACATGATGTAGTCTATAACTACTCAAACAATATAATCTCATTTCTGTGAGATGGAGTAAGATAGTCAATCCACTGAAACTCTTCTGGCTTTTAAAAATTAAACACTTTAAAAAGTGTTGGTAAAATGAAAATGTCTCCTTGCTGAATAGTAGAGATAGTTATATGTGAGCTATAAACATTTAATTGTTCATTTATCAGCTTTAACATTTGTTTCTATAAGCCTTTAATTTGGAGCCTTCGTAAGACCAGAGAGGCTTGCCACTGTTCTCAAAACAATTTATTTCTCAGTAGTAAGTTTTTAAATGTCAATGCTGCAATTCTGAATAATACATATTTTTCAAACATTGGCAGTTACAGAATCTTTTCCGTGGCTTTCTCAAGCATTTAATCCGTTTATGACAAGGGTTACCAACATAAAGAACCCATGATAAAAATCAAATAAAATACAGAGAATTACTATGGCAATGTTGGTTTTTTTTTTCTTTAAACATTTCAAGGTTTCAAAACATCAAGAATACTCTGACACTGATTTGTAGTACTTTTGATACTAGATTACAATGACAATTCTAAATAGAGATCTTTATGTTCTCCTCAACATATAGAAGCTATTTATAATTAACCACAATTTAATTTCACGATGAGATGTGATCTATGAGGAAAAAAACACCACAGACAAAAAAAACACAAAGAAATTAAATATAAATTTCTGAATCATTTTGAAGATGAGCTGATTGATCATGCCAGTTTTTAAACGGCAGAGTCTACTGTTGACATGTCAAATAGTTTACATTAAAAGCTAACATATTTTTAGAAAAATAAGTTTGAATGCCCATTAATATCAGCCTGCCATGAAGACCAAGTCTGTCTTAATACATTACTGAACAACATGGTATTTGTTGTTACCTATTATGTCCCGTAGCATCTGTTCTTCCTTCTGTCAACAACAGAAGAAAGTCCAAAATCAAAATCCACATATACTAGCAGCTTTGTTCCTAGATTTCCTCTACCAGAGGAAAGAATTTTATTTTTCTAATCTTTAACTAGATTGTCTGTAACACGCATCAACAGCAATTCTGACTATGCTACAGGCAATTTAACCAAAAAAAAAAAATATTTCAAAAGTTTGGTTTACATCTCAAAGCCTTTTTAAGAATACAGATTTTACTGTACTTGTTTCGCTTCTGTCAAATAACATCAGAAACGTGACATTCAGAGCAGGTTTCTCTTGATGTTTTTTCATTTTAAACACATAGCTATGAAAAAAAAACCTCCAAGCCTTTGGCTGTATTTATCTTGCTTCTGACGAAAATAAAAGCAAGTAGCACCCTGAATCTTTAAAACTGACATTTTCCCAGTGCATTTTCTACATACTCTTAAAATAGTTAAGGTGGAGCAGGACTCTGGAATTCACTTTGCCCGGCTTCCTACTCAAAACAACTAAACTCAAGGTTAGATCAGATCAAGTTCTTGAAATCTCCAGAGAACAATTTCCAGAGCCTCTCTGTGCAATTTATTCCTGTGCTTTCTCATTTTATTGTGAAATTCTGAATGTTTTTTTTCCCTGTATCTAATTGGAAACTTCCTTGCTGCAACTCATGACTATCCCCTCTTGCCCTTACCTGTACACACATCCATCTTCTCTCTACAATCATTCAGGAAGGAGTGCAGCATGATCCTCCATCAACCCTTCTCCTCTTTAAAGTAAACAAAACTAGCTTTGTCAACTTCTCATCACAAGTCATGTGCTTCAGCAATCTGACCATCTTAATGAAGCTCCTCCAGACTCACTCCCTTTAGCTGATGGGTGTCTTCTACTGGGAGCCCAGAAATGGACACAGTACTCCACACACGGTCTCAAAAGGGCAGAGTAGATAGCAATCACTTCCCTCAAATTACTACTAATTCTTTTGCAAATGCAGCCCAGAATGCAGTTAATCCTTCATCTGTACAAAAGCTCATCAGTCTTGCTGGCCACAAGGACACCTGAGTCCATGTTCATGAGGCTACTCTCCAGCCTGTACTTGTGTATGTTCCAGGTATGCTCCAGGACTTCACATTTTGTATCTGTCGAATTTGATGAGGTTACTGCTGGGGTACTCCTGCAGCTTGTTGAGGTTCCTGTGATCAGTAGGGTTGTACTCCATCATACAAATGACTTCACAATGTTTAGTTTCATCTGCAGATCTGGTAAGCTTAAGCCCCATCCCATCACTGGGGTCATTAATGAAGACATTATATAGCACTGGCTTGACTACCAGTCCTTGAGGAATATCATAACCCCTCATCTGCCTGTTAGACTGTGAAAGGTTTATCACTGCCCTTAAAAACTGATAGTTTGACCAGCTTCTAATCTGTTTCGTATTCCACTCATCTCCCACCCTGTCCTGCAAAGGAGGGGAATCATAAAGTAGCAGTTGTTGGCACCTGGCATCCAGCAGAAGTCAACCCACCACAACATATAGTTAAATAGTAATTAACACATATTAACTCATTCCCACAGTAGCAGTGCAAACTGTTAATTAGAATCGGTGCATCTTCAATGATGAAAAGTGTATCACATTTGATGATATCTGCTTCACTTTTCCCACTCAAATATAGCTCAAAAACTCTGCTTAAAATCTGAGAAATCCTAAAAATTTAAAAATGCTACAGGAGGTAAAAAATCATCCTTGTACAGAGGAATATAGACCTACATTTGAAGTTAGAAAAATAACTGAATATGGGAGAAGTTAACTCAAGGGAAATTAATACTGGGAAACATTGGTAAACTTAGTGTCTTGTCATGACTCATAGAAGATTTGTTGCCTACCAGATGTCAGTGCAGAAAAAAAACCCCATCATATTAAAAGATGATGAGTTACTGAGAAGGTCTGGAAGGAAGCCACGGTCATCATAATCTATATTGGACCTAGTGATATAAGCAGAACTAAATGGAGATCCTGCAAAACAGGGTTCAACAGTTTATTCACTGTACATATGAAAGTTGAGATCAAATGCCAGTGCTCTCAGAAACGAGACTGGTGCCACACTCAGGGAGAAGCAAGGAATGGCAGACCAACATCTCTGCACCATTCAGACACACAGACATAGGTTGCTCCCACAGTAACTTAACCTTACACAGTTAATTTAGCACTGATTATTGGTATTCTTGCTGCATAGAACATTAAGACAACACTTAATTAAAAGAGCATTAACTCTAAAATGAAAAAATAAGTTAGGGTGAATAGGGTGGCATATTCTAGACTGAAGAGATACAGGAGGAAAAAAATCAAAGAAAACAACAGTGATTAACAATGTTGATGTTAAGTAGAGTTGCAATGACAGCAGGATGTCAGCTTTCCTGCTTTTTTTGCATAAATATTTTAATCACAGATTTACTAAACTAAAAAGACTAGACTAAGGGGCAGTTACCTTTCTATATATAAAAAAAGAAATAAATTAGGAGTAACAAAGTCCTGAAGACATGAGGCGATAAATGTCTAAAAAGGACAAGCAAACTGATACAACAACATTTAGAACACACAGAGTAAGAACTGTGGGTATGAAAGAGGACAAACGTAGCAAGCAGACACAGAAGGAGTGAAGATTTTCACCCGCTAACCCTCATATAATGGCAGCTTTTGTATGGTGTTGAAGACATCTTTACAAACCTCAGCCCCCACTTCAGCAGCACAGCAATCAGAAACTCTATCCAGCTTAGACAGGAAGCAGCAAAGCAAGCACCAACTTCTGAACTTGTTTCAGCTCTCCAACACTTGTAGAATTTCTCATGGACAACCATTCACGTATGTCCTACGGATGGAGACAACCTACTAAGCATCTTGCTTTCAAGATGGTACTCAAAAGGACAGCTGGGGATATTAAGACCTGTACAGTCTTATGTTGAGGTAGAAAACTAAAACAAACCCAGCATTCTATAACTTTTCTAACCCACTGTTAGAAGCTTCTTTAGACTTTAGGCAGGCTTTCTTGATGGTTAAGCCTCTTCATACACTTTAAACAGTTTGATTCACAATATGCTGCCACAGCAGGTGTTATTCAATTTTTACCTAAGACAGTGGAAAAAATTTGCTGGTTGAGTCATAAACCATACTTCAACAAAGAACATAAGCACATTCTTAAAAAAAAATCAAAAATACCTTAAGTATATTCAGGCATAAATTTCTACGTAATCTCCAGTTCAGAAAAGTTAATCCTAACTAATAAACAGTTTTCCAGACTCCTTTGTGGTTTTTTATTCTATCATGCTATTTAGTGGACCAATTACCAGATGCACTATGTGAAAAATTGTTTAACTACCACAAACTTCTGCTCCTCAAGTCCAAAAAAACGTTTTGAGGATGGCTAAGATATGTCACCCTTGTGACTGTATGGCATTACCAAAGGTGTTCAAGGTACAATCCTGAACTTTCACCCCACCATCCCAATAATTTGTTACAAAACTAGGGTTTTCCTATGATTGGACTGTATTAAAATTTAGTAATGTTCCTTTGCATTTATTTGTAATAGGTAGCAGTCAGCAAACTGTATCAAATATACAATGGATATCTGCACACATATAAAGAGTTTGTCAATACCATTCAATGTATCATTTTCTGTATACTCAAAGCAAAGTAAATACGGCTCCTGTGAGCTGGCTGTTTGTTAATGACCACGTTTCTGCAGGAATAGAGTTAATTTTCTTTCTAGAAGCTGGTATCATACTGGGTTTTGGATTTAGGAGGAAGGAGAACAGCGTTGGTAATACATGGATGTTTACAGTTGTTGTCAAACAGTCACAAACTTTCCGGCTTCTCAATAACTGCATGTCAATGTAGAGGTGGGGGGCACCCAAAAAGTTGAGAAGAGACACAGACAGGACAGCAGATCCAGACAGACCAAAGGGTTATTCCATACCATACAATGTTATGTCACATTTATAACTGGAGGTGGTCTGGGACACTACTTATCTTGGTGTCTTGTGAAGCATCAATTTTGGGGGGGGTGAGAAATTGTGCTGCTCATCACTTGGTTTGTTTATTATCTTCTCTTTTTTTTTGGTTGGTTGGTTTGGGTTTTTTTTTCCTATTAAATTGTCTTTATCTCAACCAACAAGCTTATGAGGTTTTTTTCTCTTATCTATTTTCAATTCTCTCCTCCGTCCCATTAGGAGGGAGGACTGAGCCCCAGTGTGTGGCTATTTTAGTTGCTGGCCAGGTTAAACCGCAACACAAGCTTGTGGTAAAACTTTGTTCTGAACTATGATGTTATATACACTGGGTACAAATAGTGCTTTAAAAGCGCATGTTGTTTGCAAAAGTGCTCTTAAAAGCAGAAACTATGTTAATAGTTGACTAACTGGAATAGGAATGATGAAAATGGGAAAATGTTTTGGAATAAGAATAAAGAATTACATCTGGGAGCATTGAAAGTGACAACACACTGCCCTCAGTCAGTCCTACTTGTCCAGAGATCCCCAGCTTTGACGTTTGGGAGATATTACAGAACACCCAGAAGGAATTTGCTGTGCTGCTTTAACAAAATACTGTCATATATGACCCACAAATTAGAGGATAACTCATATTGGATTTACTGGCCATAAGACTCTGTATTGGAACATGACATTTAAAAAAATAAATAAATAAATCAACCAATCAAATAAAACCCCCAAACAATTACAACTACAGAAGAGCAAAATAGTTGTTATGGTACAACTTCTTGCTTTATCTTGAGAAGAACATAACTTCCAAAGACATCTTAAGCTGATCTGACAATACTTGTTTCCCAGGAAACTAACAGAAAATTCCCTCCTCTCTCTGTAGAATATACTTTGTTTGTAGATTCCCTCTATTCCTCAATATCCAGGGCGGGGAAAGAAAATATTTTCTCTGATTACTGTGTAAAAATTTACAGAATAGATATTATGTAATAATAATCTCAAGAGCTGTTGTGGTAAACTACATGCAACCACCATATGCGGTTAAAAAAAAACATGAAAAAACTTTCTATTTTAAGTGCATATTTCAGTACAACTGTAACAGTCAAATTTTTATTCATTCTTAAGTAATACCTAGTCCTGAATTAAGAGAATTGCTTTTTGCAATTAGCAAGTGCTTTAAAAGATCTGATATTTCATTCTGATTTTTTCCCTTTCTTCTATGCACCCAATGTCCTTGTTCACAGTAAAATAAAATTTTATTGAGAAAAATTCCACTGAAAAAAAGTTCTAGGCAGGTTTAGTTTAAAAGAAAGTAAATGAAACTTGCTAAACTGGGTAGTCTTTTGTCTGGGTTATAAATACAGAAAGCTAGATAAACTACTGCCAAATGCCTTGCTAGCTCCTATGTTTCAAAAGAATAATGCTTCAGAAATCAGTTTTTAAAGTGAAAGGAGGTCTATGAATTTTGTGCCATTCCTCATGTTCTTTGTTATTTTTTCCACTTGTTATCTAGTTTATTGTAAAAAGTATTGCAGAGAAAAGCAGTTTTAGTTTTTGTGCTAACCATTGCTCATTTACTCATGATGATTCAGCAATTTACACAAAGGGAAGCCCAGGGGAAATGGTTTACATAAAATCTTAGTAATATCAACTTTCTCACTGGTACTGCTACACATTTGCATTCACAGCTATTTTTCCAATCTGTAAGTAGAAACTTAAGTCTTAGTCCTGCTGATCAGAATAAATGACTTCTGAACAAGAGGTCACCTCTTCCCACAGCACAGCATCCAGGCTTGTTTTATAAGAAGTGGTGCAGTGTTGGCAGACCAAAAAGGAAATGAATTCTGCATCCTTTTAATCTCCAGACTTACTCAAAATCTCCACTGCCATGCTTGTCACCTTGCTACTGCAAGTATGAGAGCAGAAAAGCAAAAAAGTCACCATCAAGAACAATTTTTATAGGGTGTAATAAGGAAAGCGTGAGAAGCCTAAGTGGCAAGAGGCAATTATAAGGAGGAAGAAACACAGAAAATCATGTTAGTCCCAAGTACATATAGTTCAGAAACTAAAGTGGTGATGTCTCACCACTTCCTGTTACATCATCACAAATAATTCTGTGACTGCGCTGTTCTGAGGCTGCCCTGCCCCAGGAGAAAACATGTGGGGACCATACAAGCAAAGGTGCCAAGCTGTAAGCAAAGCTACTTCCAAAAATTTTAAAGCCTTGAGAGCCGTTGTTCAAATTCGGTAGAGATACTGATATAGAAGCAAAGAAATGCTGCTTTTAACTCTATGATTCACATTATTCATTAATTGTATGTTTGAAAAGTTTTGTGCTTAAGCCACACCACTTACCTTATGAATTAGACAGAGATGTTCAAATGTAGCATGACACTGAGTTATGTCCAGCACAAAAAGTCTACTTCATGCAGTTTGAAGATGATGACTGTAGCATGATAGCTTTAATTACACAGTCAAGTGCTAATATGGCCAACCCCTAGCTCTGTTCAGTAGCTTATTGCAAATTATTTGGGAACACGATGTGGGCTCCTGCTTCAAACAAATCAATCCTCCATTTCTATTACCTCTCACAATATAAAACACACCAACCCATCCTGTTTTGTGGGAATAATTCAAAAGATGAAACAAACCAGGAAGTCAGAGTTCCAATACTTTTCCCAACCTTTTCACATACCTTAGTTCCAAGTGAGCACACAACTTTGCAAAGGTATATACAACCCAGTACAACCCATGAACTGCTGTAATTGGAAACGAGTTTTTCTTGTGTGTGGTGAAAGCAGTTCCCTCATTTGACACGAGATACAGGGAACAACTGCAGATGACAAAGCTTTAGAAGACAATCTCATTAAGCAGAGCCTTTTTAACTTACGTGAGAATTTGGGCTCAAAAATTATTAGACCATTAACCTGGACATTAAGCATAACAGCTGTCTTCTGTGACAATCTGATTTCTACACAAAAAATGCCATTGTCATAAATTAAGCTACTTACTGGAATACGTTGAATAAGTAGCACTGTGCATGTTTAACAGCTACTTCAGCTACATCAGTTGCAGCAATGACCAAAAAGCCGCATTTGCATTCATATGCATAATTTTTTTTCAGTCATGGTCATGTATCACTTGAGCTTGCTGGCTTCTCATCAACAATACATTCATCCAAAAAACATCGCCTGCATTTCAGATATACCAGTTTTGACAAAACCTCTTATTGTGGAAGGTCTGTCAGGTTCTGATTTCTGCTTGACTCAGAAAAGGGATCTCAAACAGGATTTCTATTCAAAGTGCAGACAGGGAGGTTGCTCTAACATTCAGTTCAAATTCAGTTCTAACTTATAGCAAGAAACATTAAATATCGGTTTCTAATTCATTGATAATGTTCAGTTTAAAAAAAAACAACGTCAAAGTTTGGTGACACAGGAAAAAAAAAATCACATCCTTATGTTTTTCCCTACATTACTCTCTCAGTGGGGCACTACCGATTATACTTAAAGATCTGCCAGATTTGAAAAGCCTTTTTAGTTTCAGGCAACCCCCCAAAATAACTGCACAAGGAGCTAGGTAGTCAATAAACTATTTTCTGACTATAAATGGATGCAGCAAAGTACTACATAGGGATACTTTTAAAGGAGATATTAGAAACATGCCTCTATACTACTACTTTGATTCTCTTGAGAATATAAATGCTGAAGTACATAAACATCACTTAATTACTAACTTTTTCATTACCATGGATTAAAGCAGAAAAATGAATTGCAGAAAAACCCTTTCTATCATTAGCAAAATTGTTACACTAATAACGATAACACAATTTCACCTTAACTGAAGCTAACAGGAACAATAGAATGCTTTTATTTCATTATAGAAAGAATGTATTTGCGGGCAACCATATTGTACTTTGAAACAATTAGGAAATCCATCTTTCTTTACACATTTTCACAGTTCCTACTAACAGGAGTGGTATTCTTCCTATGCCTGAAAACTATGAACAGTGCCAAATATTATAGCCCTGCTTCTGTGAGACAAAATTATTTGTGTTGTTCAGTGGTTTCCTTAAAACCACTTAAAAAAACCACTTAAAAAACCACTTTTTTCCTTAAAAAAACAGGGGGTTTTGTTTGCTTGTTTTAAGGAAACAAGCAATGCCTTATGCACATCAAAGCACTTACATTTGATATGCTTCATCAACATATCCATATTATTCCCAACTCTTAAAGCCAGGACAAAGCACAGATTATTAAAATTCCTCTTAAGTCCTGACTGAGGATTAGTATTCTGCATATGTATACGGGGCAGGAAGAAACTCATTACATAAAACGTTAAGCAAAGTGTGTGGTTTGAAGAAAGAAAGTCTGAAAGTCTTCTGTACATCATAATAAGACCAATGTTTCTGTGACATGCTACACTGGAGCAGATAGGGCAATACATGACAGCTTTACCCATAGTACAGCAGAGTTGAGTAGTACCTGTTACAAAAATTCATAAAATTATAACAAAGTAATCTGATTTTTCCTGTCGGGACCATCATTTGCCTCTATTATCTGATCTACTTTTGTACATAAAGCTAAAAATATTTTTTTCTTTGAGGTGTACAGTTCACTCTGATGACAGGAAAACATGCCAAAAACTACAAAATATTTTCCTCAAAGCTGGCAATGAAATAAATTAAAATTCAAATAGCCTTTGTTCCATCTCTCTGACAAAAACAAAGTCAAAGATTTTAAAGCAGGCTGATGCTAACTCTAGGTTGAACCCAAAACAAGCAAACGAAAGTGAAATGAGTTTGGGAATGTATTTCTTTTGCATTTGTTTTGATTTATTTTGCATATTCCTTACAATCATTAAAAGCAAACAGATCCCTAAGAAGCTTAACCTAGACTGTCAAATACAAAGTTTCACTGATTATGCTGAAAAACTTCAAAATGCAAATGGAATGAGAAAGAAACTGGATCAACATCATCACGTAAACAAAATATTAAAAACCCCACTTTTAACACCACAGACAGCATACATTTAGGTATCTGCCAGATGGCTCATGGCAGGGATGACCCCAAGCACTCTGAAATCACCAGGAGCCTTTGCCTTAGCTTCAGAAAATTTGTTGGTTGAATAAAAAAATATGCTTTAAAAAGTTAGACCCACATATATTGACATTGCTGCACACTGCTGCAATTCTCAGATCAAAACACTACAAAATGTGTATGTATATATACATTAATGCTTACCGTTATCACTTTTGAGATTTCCATTGCTGAGCTGTTTTAACCTCTTCTGGTGGGATTTGCCATTGTAGTGTATTTGTGCCTGAGCAGCAGAGTTGAGCTGAATGTTACAAACATTACACAAAGTGAAATTGGTGTGTTTCTTTTCTCTTTCCTTCTTTTCTTCAGTGCCATCAGGTGCTAGCTCTTTCTCGCCTTCCCTGTCCGGGATGGATGTGAAATCTGAATTGTACGAGTGGTTATCAACTGGTAAATCAGGGCTCCAGGGCTTCTTCATATTTTCTGAGGAGATAAAAATAAAACAATGTGAAAGAAATAGAAGAGGAAAAATTGATCATTAATACAAAATAACAGACAATATTTCTACATCTGCAAACCAGCAAAAGCAGGTTCTTTGCATTTTCATATTTTAACGATGCATTTCCACTCATGTTTTTCTTTCTGTTTTTGCTTTTTAGCTCTGCTATGTAATTTGAATAATTTCACAGCCATGCAAATTAATGCCTTTAAATGTTCCAACCTGACACAGGGCAGGTTAGGGAGGGTGGGGAAGAATTGTTTTTATTGTTTTTTTTAATTATTATTTCCATCTTACACTTGCTTAGTTTATTTAAGAATTATCATATGAAAAGTGACATTATAAATGCTAAGTTAGAAATCTCTGCAAATTCTAGTTGAAGGTCATGACAACTGTCACCTTCAGTGAGAAGCTACTGGATGCAGGTGTGGAGGTGCTCAGGTGCTGGGGGAGGGAGGAGCTGCAAGGTGGCCTCTGTAAAAGGAGGCCAAGGTCAGTCCCATGCTGGGGACAACCACCTCCAGGAGCTCCAAAACTGATCCACCTGAGCAAGCACATCAGCCACAGGTGTGGTACCTCTGTGATAGAACATTTAAGAAAGGGTGAAACCACTGTGCAACAGATGAAAAAAATGCGAGGGAAACAGTTCTGTAAGGCAGTGGAAAATAAGGAGAATCTTTTAAGAACTGCAGCCCATGAGAAAGATCCCCAATGGGCCAGTTCAGGAAGGATTGTATCCCATGGGAGGGACCCTACACTGGAGCAGGGGAATAGTGTGAGGAGGATGGTGCTGCAAAAACATAGTGATATGAACCTACCACAACCTTCCATCCCAAACCTCTGCTCCACTCAGGGATTGGCAGGTGGTATAGAAGAGTCAGGAGTGAAGTTAAGCCAAGGAAAAGGTGAGGTGGGACAGTGAGGGCAGAAGGGCAAAGTGGTTTGTCTTTGGTTCTAATCATCCTCTCTATTTTAACCTGCAATAAAATAAATTAATTTTCTTCAAGTTGAATCTTTTTTGCCCATGACAGTAACCAGTAAGTGTTCTCCCTGTCTTCATCTCAGGTTTTTCCATCTTATTTCTCCTCATCCCTTTCCTGGTGTGGGATAGGAGTGACTGACTGACTGGGTGGGAGTCTGGCAGCAAGCCAAGATCAATCCAACAGAGCAAACCAAGTAGCTATTACAGAAAAAATATTTTCTAAATCTATCTATAATTAATTCCATATTCATCATATTTAAAAATTTTATATAAAACCTACAGTAAATATGTCTATTAAACTCTAACATGAATGACAACCTATTGTTATGGTCCTATATTCAAACACTGCATTTGATTAACTACTACCAATTCTTAGTTGTTTAATACTTCAAAATGCAAAATGTGTTTTACAAGTTAGAAAAAAAGAAGAGAGAGGAGAGAGTAGAGTTACTCTCTATTTCCCATATTTATAAATTTTGATGTGTTGCAATTAACAGAAGAAAAAGATAAATCCCCTACAATGTTGTCAGCTAAACTTAAATGCAGAAACCTCACTCTTGAGTTTATTAATTAGGTATTTAACAACCCCTAGTCAGCCCCTCTCCACTTCCTCTGAATTATTTCAATCCCAGGTCTAATAATTTCATAACTTGTCTGGTTCAAAATAATTCAAAGACAAGGAATAAACATGTTTTATTAGCTTCTTATTTTAACCTCCCAGGATTATAATTCCAGGATGGTTAACTTAGATACAACTAATATCAAAAAACTACAGAAATGAGAGGATAATCGCATCTGCAGAACTTCAAGTGCAACCAATGAAAACATGAGTTTCTGCAATTAAAATGCAGAGAAATGGCACAGGTGAAGATGAACTCTGTGACCTAATTTAACATTCACGCGTGCAAAGTGTTATACCAATTTAGCATGTTAATGAGACCATATATATAGCCTATAAATCTTTCAACTTCTTTCAGATTTAGTGAATAAATGAAAGTCTAGTCAAAGAATCTGATCTGTATTTGGAGTGACAAAAGTACTGTAGCCTTAAATATAACAATACTATGGGATCTCCAACTTATAAATAAGACAACTTCAAGAAAAATAAGAAGAGTTCAGCAAGACAAGAAAATGGGATACAGATGCCTTAATCCCAGATACAAAGTCCAGTAACTGAAAATAAGTTTAAGCAAACCTTCAGATTTGGATCTGATTTCACCAAAATACTGCAAATATTTCTGGAGAGACCTTCAAACACTGTGAATCTAATCCGGTAAATCAGCTTTTACCAGCTCTCCCAAGGCTTTATACACATTTACTACTTTCTGATCAAATCATAAAGACGAATTTATCTAAAGATGGAAATCTGAAACTTAACAATATTCAAAACAGTTTCAATATTGGTTTTCAGATTTGCTTGCTATGTAATGAATATTTTCTATATGCTAACTAAACCCTATTTTATTTAAGAAAGTACAGAGCCCATTGCAGAAGGATTAATAACTCAACAGTATTTATATTTCAGCTTTTGTCTACAGTCAACTCTTATCTAGGACTTTAGCTCTCTACCACGAGAGATGAGAAAGGCTCAATTCATTCCAAAACAAAATTAGAGAGACAGAAAAGGAGTAGTATGGAAGTAGTTATTTATTAAAATCAAGACTAGTACACCAAAAATGATGACAGAAACTTTTATAGGCAAATCACAACTGTCCCACAAGACATTATGGGGTTGTGTAAGCTTAGGAGAAAACCCGAGGTTTTCCTACAGCAGATCTATACTGCCTATTTCTTCTGATGGAAGGAGGAGGTTTTTCTAGAGGAAGAAGCAGCAATCCATCAACCTCTCAGCCTTGTGAAGTTTGCCAGAGATGTTGCTCACTCTGATGAGAGCTATATTCACCTAGAACATTTTTATATTAAGAAATTCAGTCTTTAATCAAAGCATTAGAAGGATTAAAAATGCTTGCATGATCGCACTAGCTCTACTGAATTGCTCTAGATGACAATAACTTTTCAGAAATCCCAGACTATATACAGGCTGTACATTAATATATATATAACCTTTTGCACTGAAAGCATTCCCCACTAGAGAGCAGTATGAATTTAAAATTACAAGCACAATATATGTCTATACCTATAGTGCTAGTCATATGTGCTTGGGCTTGATCTTAATATAATGAAACAGGTCTTCTTACCAAGATTTAAAACTTTGTAAGCAAATATAATCTAGTACAGCAAAAAAACATTGTACACTACGTGTACACATGTCTAATTCCTTTTGAAAAATATACACAGATAAGCTGGCAGACTAATAAACTGTATTAGCATGTTATAACAGCCCCTCTAATATTCCTGTCAACACAGCCTAATCTACAAGAGTCTAATTTCTGGCATATAGAATACCTCTGTCTTGCATTCTATTCACATACCAAAAAAAGGCATTATAAAATGCATACTAGTTCAAGGCAGAGTAAAATAATAAGAGAAATTACACCTTGGAAATAAATGATTGTAGCATCTACTATTCGATTTGTACTTTCATTAGAAAGCTGTGATGGTATTAGATCTGCAACACATTTCTGCTACTCATGTCTCAAATCTGAAGGAAGAAGGGTATAATTTATAACTATGTGACAACTAGGAAAATAAAAGTTTTAAGAGTACATATTACACTAAAGTCTGCCACCGTTTCTGTTAAAGATACACAGTGATTTTTGAATATGTAATGGCACTACTACAGACCAAGGGTGAAATACTACACATCTGTGCAAACCACTTGAGCTGATACTGTAAGCCAGCACTACAAAGCAGCACTCTTTCACTGAGATACTTTTTAAATAAAACTTACCAAGAAAAGGCCAAAAAAACCAAACAAAAAATCAAGTTCGTGAAATGTTGTAAAAGATCCACCAGAGTTCTGATTAATGCAGATGCAGAGTAATGCTTTCAAAGCAGCACACAGACTTTCAGGTCATGACTACATATGCTTGCATCACTGTGTATCTGTATGTTCTGGAATGAAATGTTTAGGCAAAAATTTTGATTGGTGGGGATGAGGGAAAGAATGTTTAGTTTATTCAGCTGGGAATCTTTATTTTAATAGCAATTTTTAATAGCTATCCATGTCTTACTGGTTTGAACTGCTGCTCCCACATGGAGATAAATAGTCATTAAATGAAAAAGCTCTTTCTCTGACACTATATTATAAAGTTCATCTTGTCTGCATTAGTTGTGTAACATACAAACAGTCCTCAGTTTTGCAGATAACATTTTTCGCCCATAAATGAAAGCTTACTTTTCAACCTTGAGGAGCCTTAAGGAAGTCTGCAGTAAACTAGAAATGAATGTGCAAAGTAACCAAGAACTCAAAATTTGAAGCCAAATTAAATAGTGCTGTGGATAAACGCTTACGTTTATTTTCCCCGGAGGTCTGAACTCAATTTTGGCTCAATGATGCTTACCAGTAAAATGAACTTTGCATGACATTATAGCTTTGTAAAGTAGGAAACTGTCCCATGTGGAAACCCAGTACAACTACAATTTGTGGTGTTAGCTGGCTTAGCTAACATAGCTACTACCTGGGGATTTCTCTTCCTGAAATGTGCTTGAATGTAAGGGATTAGAAATTACATCCTTCCCATGAAACAATCCTTACCTTTTTTAAAAAGCAAGACAAAAGCATGCTTTCCATTCAAGGATATGGAACTGAAACTATGCTCATTTGCACAAATTGTTTTCTTTACAGACTGTCTTGTGAGTCTGGAATTATGCCAGTTACTGGGCCTTAGACTACATAATAGTCAAATTCGCTGGGCTCATTTAAGAAACTGATGGAGTATAGGAATGCCAGAGTAAGAGATCACTGTTTAGCTAAGTCAATTGTACTCAATACAGGCCATTTGCCACTGATAAATGACACAGTATAAGCTAAAGACTATATTTTCTTTTTTTAAGAAGCCATTTACCAACAGGCTGCTGCAACTAACACGTTGCCTGTAATAGCTGAAGGATTGAAAACATAGACAGGGCATTAAGGACAAATATCCACTAATTACAGTGTTCAGGGATTTCTAATATTTCATTCTAAAACCACGAAAATGGCAAAAAAAACTTAGGTGGCAACCATCAAAGATGTGAATGTTTGCGTCTCAGACCTAGACTCTGCATTCATTGTAAATCTCACTGACAGGGCCTATGAAAAGAATAATCTCACCATGAAGTACACTAAAATTATGAACTCAGGTGTTTTGTTCTTACAAACATGCATTACACTTTACAGATGCCTGTGCTATCAATATCAAGTTTGACAGGATGAATCTTGTTCTCTCTGTCACAGTAGCCTCGTCAGACATTAAAAGAACTGAACTTTGGAGGTAAACAGAAAACCTGTGTTTCAAAACATCTACAGATAAAAAAATGTGTCACCAAATACCACCTGCTCTCAAAGAAACTGTAGCTGGAACAATGTTTTAAAAACTAAAAATTTAAAAACAAACAAACCAAAATAAAATCCAACAACAAAAAAAGAAAAAAAAAACAAACCACAAAACCTCAAGAGATCGCTTATCAAGATCTTCTCTCTAACTACCACTTTCATAAGTTTTCATGTCTTCTAGGAATGCTACCAGCACACTCCTCAAAAATCCCTTTGGTAATAACTGGAATCTCCCAATCTTTACAAACACCCTAAATTTGATGCTGTGATAGGATGTTACTAGCTAATGACAGTCATGGTACCAGGGAGACCTTTGTGTCAGCCTTTTAAGAAACTCTTAGAGTAGAATCACAGAATGGTTTGAGTTGGAAGGGACCTTTAAAGATTACCTATTTCCAATCCCTCTGCGAGGGTGCAAGGACACCCTTCATTAGACCAGGTTGCTCTTCCACACTGTGAGCCAAAAAATGTGATGGGCCCCTCCCCAAAACTGGGTATCTGTAGGCTACAAACTTCCTTTGTTCCTGTTATGTCACTCAAAAATCTCTGCTGTATCTTTTACCAATGACTCCTTTATCAAGAAGCCAATGACGCCTAATTTGCCTTTGCAACCTCTAGATTGGCCTCACTGAATAAAGTGTTGGCTCTGGAAATTTGTTCCTAGGAAGAGCTTAAACTGAACATGTTGCCATCTATTTTACACATGGATGGAGTGGGCAGGACAGCCTGGGGGAAGGATATGGAATACAAAAATAAAACAGCTTTTGCCTCTTCCACCCCCATTGTCAGTAGATAATGTGGTCCTGACACTGGAGCCTTCCAGTTTTGATCGGGGTTACACCTGCCCCTGCTTTCGAGCCCACAGCAATTTAGGTCATGAACGGTCTATTTTACACATCGTCACTGTGGCAGTTGCAAACACAAAATGAGAAGGCTGACAATGGGAAAATGGTGAAAGAGCACCCACGGTGAAAACACCGCATCTCAAAAACACAGCTCCCTCCCAAATGACTGAGTTACTTTCAGGGTATGATGCAGGACTGTTTTCTCTGGATGGTTGGATGGATGGATATACATGAATGTTATTTCGGTGGAAGAGCTACTGGGGAATGGGAACATACTGGGATCAGAAAGGCTGTTCATAAAATTATTTTTTCAGGACCTCCTTTGTTCCAAGTCTTTCAGATTTTACTCTCAGATGAAAAATAAATACAAAATAGTATAGAATACAATGAAAGCTGGCGTGAAAATATAGAAAATACATGCATTAAGTAATTTTGCACTGTTGGTAGGCTTTTCTACTACTTAGTTTTCTACTAAGAGTTTTAGGACTGCAAGAATAACCATCACTTGCTTCTAAAAAGCAAGTAAGATTTGTCAGGTCATACAACCAAGAGCTAAATGACTAGTCAGTGATAGATTTGCAGATAGAAGTCAGTATTTCTTGTTGCTGTCTCATACAGTGCACATCACAGTGGAAGTCATTATTTGCCAGTTTTTCTCTTAAAAAATCCACACGTAATGTAGAAGAGGTAACTTAGGGGAAAAAAAAAAAATCAAAGGCAAACAAAAAAACCCTACAAAGTCAAGGGGAAAACACCTTGATTTCTTTTTTATTGTTTCTCTGTTTCCTTCCAACTCCTCACAATCTGATCACTGCTACTGGTTGTTATACCACTTCAATCATCCATGTTGAATAATAACAAAATTATTATCATCATTGTCTCAGCTAATTTTTGCAAAGTTTAAGAGGAAAATAATTTCTTGAGCAAGAGTTGCGACAAATAAAAGAAGCAAAGGCGGGCTGTGCCCACATTTATTGCTTGGAAGAGAAGGGAGGGGTGAGATGGAAGGACACAGAGGTTATTTGGCATCGGAGGGCTTTATAACTTAATGTCTAAGTCCTGGGACTCCTCCCAAGAAATGCATCTCTGCAAACTGCACCCTATAAAAGTGGGTTGTTATCCATCTGAAATAGGCTTATTGTATATTTGTATACCTTGAGCAATAGCGCAGAAAATAAAAGCCTGGGCTTTTGTGTTGTTTTGCCGGGAGAGCACTTAAATCTTTCAGGAAAGGCTGCATTTCAATACTGCAGCAAACAAACAGGCTCCAGCCAACCTCCCGTCACAGCCACGTGCACCAAGAGTTCCTAAAGGAACTTATAGATGAACTAAACAGAAAAACTTCATCATTTCTTGGATCAGTACTTCCCTTGTGCCAGAAGCAACCAACAGATATCTCATAGTCTCAAAAAATACTGCACTCATTTTTTTAATTGAGTTCTATAAAAAGAGCTAAGCACTAATCAACACCATATGTTATTCAATTAGCTAGTAATACATATCTATTTCTCAAGCCTGTGCTAACATAATGGAGCACTTTGGGTGGTTTGGAACTATTTAAAGGCCAAGTAATTAATTTGCAAACATCAGCTTCTAAAATCTGAGAAGCACTACTGTGGTGACTTACAGGCAGACAAAAGCCATGAAAACTCCCTCACTTGCTTTTTATTCAATCCATTTTCAGAGATGGTCCTTGTAAAGATTTCTGCCTAGAATCGGGCTGAATAAAGCTGTATGGGTGTTACCCACTCTGCTCATGCAGGTGAAGCACGCTGTTTGAGCTGCCTCACCACCCTCTCCATCAGCAGTATCCTGCGTACGGACTTTGTGCAGCACACAGTGGTTAAACTGGCAAAAGGCATAGCTAGCACAGCTCTGAAGGCTCTGCCAACCAAGAAAATGTGTCATTATCATATGCCCTGAAGTGTATTATTTTTTTCTTCCCTACACTTGATTTCCAAATTTGGGAATTACACTCACAGCCTCAAAATTCCTGTCAACAGTACTCTGATTTGGCTGGGCTCAAAAACAGAGGACAGAAGTTTCCAACTTCAATTTGGACTGCCTTTACTGGGGAGTGCCTTGCACTTAGCATTACTTCTGAGAATGTAGCCAGTGGGTACAGGTTTTAAAGGTCAGGGAAAAATTGCTGATTTTTCAAGTTAGTAGAGTTCAGAGACAGGCATAAAGAAAAAGAGGCTGTGTGAAGGGAAAAGATGACAACTGATCTTTTTCTACAGACCTACTGAAATTTTGTAGGCATTGGAATTACTTTTGATTTGATAAATAAAAATCACGTCTTTTGACCTCTCTTGATCAACTCCCTGAAGTGATATCCGCCTGCAAGCTGTCATCCAGATATCCTGTAAGTGTCCCATTCCACCTTAAAGATCTTTAGCTTTCCTACGGATCCCATCAAATCTTGATAACTCAGCAGAAAGCAAGAGCATGCACAACTGTTTGGGCATAACGAGCAATTCATTTTTGTAGACAAGTTCTGCTCTCAATGCTCTAACAGAACCACTAGCTACAACTGTATCTAAGCAGTAATTTTTAAAACATCCCTAACCTTTCAGATAATGTTTGTTTCCATTTTGTTGAGAGGTGATCTCTTTAGAAACACAAGTCACGTATTTTCACCCCAACACCTTTGTGATTATTTCTGCAATATACTGATGAAAACACATCTACAAAGTGAAACAGAAAAATAATTTCAAAGGAAATAGAAGTCTACTTAAAAAACCCTACCACCTCTTAAAAAAAAAAAAGAGAATCACAGAAAAAGGGATGATAATTTTGAGACGCATAGTTCATACACTACAATCTTTGTTATGCATACAAAACACAGCCATCAAGTACCAAATAAAATACACTGGCAATAAAAGTAGGTATGGTGGAGAGGAGGAAATTAGAGGTCACAAGCAAGGGATTACTAAAATTCAAGAAAAAATAAAAATCTTTTCAATTCAGAAGGAATGTTTTAAGTTTGTGTTTTGTACTTTTTTCATATAAGCAATTCAAAAATTATTCATTTTCTTATAGTTTGCAAGATATTCCTCAAGACTGCTGAATTCTCAAACCTTCTCAGACCATAGGAAATAGCAACATTAACCACATACAAGAACAGCCAAAATTTTTAAGTCAAGTCTCCCCTCTTTTTGTTATACTTCTGTTTTAAGGAGTTAAGTGGGTATTTTTTAAACAAAAGACTTTTGTTTTAAAAGAACCATAGAAGAGCAATAGAGATGTTTTATTGCTTCAATCAGTTACCATTTAGAAGAGATTTCCAGATCAAATGAAATATCGTACATTTTGTCTCCTTGTAAATGCACCTCTCCAAATACCACTGCTAAAAAAAAGTGTGAGGAATTAAGGTTCATTTTTAATACAATAATTTATACTTATACAAAAGTAATCATTTTTTTTCAGATTATCTGCTCATTATAAAATATTCAAGTAGCTCTGGCAGCATTTATAAGTGTGGGAAATTTTTGTTATTATTATTTTATTGCTTCATTACACCCACTGGGCCATTTAACATGAATTTAATGGAGAGCAGATCATTTTCCAAGCAATGCAAACACATCAAGGTGAAAGTCTGTTGTGTTTGGAAAGGTTAGCAGATGCTATTGCAATTGCATGTGAAAGTTATTATTTATCTTATTCTGGCACCTTTGGACTGCATTCCCTTTAACAAAGAGGATGTATTTAGCACAGCGTTCGTGGTAACAGGAACATAAATTCTGCCAGTTTACAGGATGTGTTTATTTGGGGTAGATCATGCAGTTTTAATTGAGAACTATAAACATATATAAAAGTGCATTGACTGTCATGTCTTGACAATCACTGTCTTGGTGCTGTATTGGAAGATGACACAATGTTCTTTCATGTGAACTACACATTTCCCTTAATCTCTTCAGCAATATTAGGGAGATAACTGTTTAGCAAACCAGACTATCCTTGAAATATATCAGCAAAAAATCTGAAGGAGAAACTGGAAGATCTGAACCTTTCATGTGTCCCCAGGCTGACACAGTGTCCTACAGCAGCAGCTAAAGTCTTTTGTTACAGTCACGCAAGGCCAACATAGAGCTTTGCTTAGGCAGCTGGGGAATTATTTTAACATAAAGCCTATCTGTCTGTGTCACATTTCTAATAACCTTTTCATCACAGTGCCCAGATGTAATGCATTTATAAAAATGCTTATGCATCAAAGATAAAAATGTGCAAAAGAAATCTAATTGTTGAAAAGAGAAACTGGGATGATTTATTTTTTTTACGTGAGAGAAATTCAGGTGGCTGTGAGTGCAATGGTGGGTGTACGTCCAGAAAAATGTATCAGGACCCAAACGGCCTTACCAAGCAATGAGATACTGCAGTAACTTCTTCCCTGCGATACCATCCTACGAGCATAATCCACTCTTATTGAATCACGTGTGGAAAGTGAGAAGAGTGGGGGACACTGGGGAGGATTTGTTTCTCTCTTATACAAGCTACATATATGAAAACAAGCTTTCAGGTTAAGGGGAGAGCTTTCATTGTTTCTGTAAGTTTTTATTGATCAAGATCTCTGAAACATGTTCACTATTTATAATTTGGGTATATACATCTCAATTAAAAAAAAAAATGAAAACACAGGAAAACACCGACAAAATTCAAGCCAATCCCTCTCCCCCAGCACAGCAGCTGCTGCTTCATTTTGCTTGCAAAAAATCAGTCCCTTTTTGAAATTACTGATTTTACAAGATACTGCAGTAAAAAAAGCCTAGAAAATTACAAGGGGACTGGAGCTTCCTGGACATGTTAATCAATAATGATTGCTAAAATAAAATATTTTTCTAGAACAGGAAAGGTTTTTCAGTTTTGCAGAGATGTAATTGTACAGATAGACTTTTTCTGTACAAAGTTTGCTTGGACCACTGCCTACAGGATTCCACCACCATATTATTTGCTCATTAGGCTTTATATAACATGGATTGATAGTAATTAAAAGGCATCAGTCCAAACAAACTTCTGGAATACCTTCACATAACGGGAAGTACTTTTTTTTCCTCCTAGTATATGTATTTCTGAAAAGGAATCATGGAAAGTATGGGAATAACACCACACACAAACACAGAGAAAGTAGGATAGCTGATGCTTTCTGGGGTAGCTTTTCTTTTCTGGGAGACCTTCACAGCAGCACTTCTACCGCATTTTGCAGCAGATGCTTAGAGTGCAGCCCCAGAACTGCTGCAACTGGGAAGGCTGAGCATTCTGCTCAGCTACTGTGATCTGCAAAAACTACTGCTGCTGACTCTGTAAAATATTTCCAGCTCTGCTAGCCATCTGCAATCTCTCTTGACCTGTCAAGGTAGGCTGAAGATGCTGAAAAACTCTAAGAAGTCATGCATGGTACAAGTTAAAGCTCTAAGACTTAAGGAAGGTTTTTTTTCTTTCAGCCATGCTGATTCAGATGAAGAAGCTTATAAACTCTATTAAACATAGGACAAGTTTATAAAAGCCCTTGGACTTGCATAACTACTTAATTTTTCAGAATAACAGCTGAACTTTACATAAAAATATTCGTTCTCACTGAAGGTCATTTAAGCGTATTGAATAAAAAATATATTAAGTTTTCGGAACTAACTCATTTTGAAAGATGATTTTATGACAAAAGGTTAGAAGGCTCCACAAAGTATTAAATGGCCCTGTATTTCATGGCTTTTTATCTCAGAATTACCTTCCTTGATTAACCTCAATTTAAAACACTTCACATCACTGGACACGTACAAGACTTTGATCTAAATTAACTTTTTCAGAGAAGTTAGAGAAGTGTTAAATTTGAGGTAGACCTTTAGATACTGACAGAACTTTACAATACGGTGCTCCTTCCACTAAAAGGCAGACACTTAACTGAATCCATTTTCCTGAAATGGAAGGATAAACATACTCCTACACAGACCCAAGCCAGGATTACTGCCACTGAAATCAATGGCATTGTACCAACATTAAAAT
The DNA here is from genome assembly GCA_013399135.1 of Heliornis fulica. NCBI lineage: Eukaryota > Metazoa > Chordata > Aves > Gruiformes > Heliornithidae > Heliornis > Heliornis fulica. Next base: position 220,414 of record VXBZ01010933.1, on the reverse strand, counting down.
GGTGCAATAAAAAGACTCAAATCCCCATTGCCCTTCTATCTCAAAATTCATTCTGTGATTTCAGCATCTTGGCAGTCACTGGTGACTTCAGATCTCAGCAGTCACCATAATTTCTGCTGTTCTTGCTATACATTATATAAATTGACACTTTTTTAATTTATGGTATCTTTTACAGCTTAGGTTAAAGAACACTTAAAGCACTTTCTGTGGTTGATATACCTCTACTTTAGAAGAATAGAAATGAGACTCCTTCATTAATTTAAACTCAGCCTATTCACACTAGCAGTTTCTGTGAATTTTAATGGGATCACCTGCATGAGTTAAGAACTTTTTATATGACAAAAGCTCTGCTGAACTGCAAAGCTTTTCTAATCAAAAAAGGGAAACATTTAATGATGGAAAAGTATGAAGATTATAGTAGATACAACTTAATTGTTGACTGTATGACTCACAAGGCTGCAATACATTCACAATTAATTTTATTAATATCGGACCAATCAGCCGGTTTTAGTTTCCTGAGATAATCTGCACCTGCAAGGCAATAAAAGACTACACAACGTCAAATTGCTACTTCTGTTGTAAAAGCCTAAATATTGTCTGATTTGTTTCTTCCCTGAAAAACTTCTTCGACAGAAGAAAAATTGTTGAACAACAGGCTACCAAGATAAAAAAATTCACCTCTTGATACACATTTATTTTTTTTTCCATTTTGCTGGCAATCCATTCGAAATCTTTGTCACGTTTTTTTCTGCCACAGAGGCATATTAAGAGTAAGCTTAACACGCAAGCAAAGCCATCAAAACCACAGCCTAAAACCAAACAACAGAACAAATGACCTTCCCCAAAGCCACTGCACACAAGAGAGTACACCACCCTACCACTCGTTTCCCTGGTTTAGATAAAAATCATCTTTCTTTCAGTTAGCATTATTGAAATCCGGCCCACTAATGTCATTTGCAATCAACACTCGCTGTCAGGAAGCAAATGGGAATGGCTTACCTTGCAAGTATAGCAACGTTACCCACTTCAGCATCCCTTGCTCCTACAGTACAGACACATCTGGAACCAACACACACTCACTGTCATCAACTGCTTTTCACAAATCACTTGATTATTGATCACTACACTTATCGCTCTTCATTGACTGAACCTCATTCCACATTACTGCTCTCCTGCTGCTTCAGCAAATACAGAAACTTCTATCGCAAGGAGAATTTCTCACACAAACTGGGGCGGTGATCCTTTACTCTAGATATTTCTTGCTATATCAAAATTTTCCACAGTGATCTGCAAGCAAAGCAATTCTATGATCCTATGATTTATTTAAAAAAGAAAAAATGTCATTTGTTGATCACAGTTGTGAGCTCTTTATCCAGAAGCAAGCCCTAAGAGGGACTGTTTTTCCCCTTGTAGTACACTATGACTTGTATCTTTACTATTATATAAGAAACACCTTTTTTTTTTTTTCTTTTCCAGTCCTGAAGAATTCAAAGATCTGTAACACAGAAATAAGTATCCACATGGCTCTAGGAAGGTAATTGTTCTGAGTGGCAACCAACCACCTGGAAGACTGCAAGGACAATTTTTAAAACCTTATTTGCCACAAAGCACGCTTCTTTCTACCCTGTCAATTAACTTCAACCCTTATGGAGGATAAATAACCTCAAGTAGGACATGAAAGTTTAATTTATTGCCTGCATTTATGTATGCATATATAATATGCATATGCCTGTATTTATATACATATATATCCAAGACTTTCAAAAGAAGTATTAATAGGGTCACTTGAATAAAATGTTTGGAGTCAAAATAATTGGAAATTTTCTCTCAATGAACTTTGCCAAAAATCAACACTTTCACACAAATAAGGTGACAATGTTTTTTTCAGCTTTCTTTGTGTAAACCTAAATTTTAATGAGAAAGAAAAGCAAAAGCCTCTGTGTTCTCTGGCCCAAGCAACACTGTCAGTAGGTTTCAAATTTTTGTTCCCTAGAAGAATGTGTTCATATTACAGCTCATTACTACAGCCAATTATAACAGCCAGCATCACAATCGCCTATTAACAGCATTTCAATACTGTTACAGGTTTAAGAGCAACCACTCTTCCTGCTGACACGATTTCAAAGATGGAAAAAGACACCACAAGGCAGGTGGATTTTTCCAAGACCAAGCCTACCAGAAGCTTGAGCGCCTCAGTTGCAAAGTATGAAGTTAAAGAAAGCAGCCAACAGCCTAGATACGAGTGAGTTATACAGCAGCACAGTATTTTGTCTTACCTGTGAACAAAGCACAAGATTTTCTTCTCCTGAAAGCATTTTTGTCAGCAAAGGGATTAGCACCGAAAAATGATGACCCATAAGTCTTTTATTTCTGCCTGCAGGAGCTTTTCAGAGATAAAAAAAAAAAATTGACAAAATGTACAATCAAGCATGGTAAATTCTGGCATAAAGCTACAAAACAAAATCAAGCTATTGCATCCCCGAGCTTTCCTGTCAAACTGACTTTGCAGAGTTCATCTTTCAAGATCTGAACATTTGGGCTCCACCAATTTGCGGGAGTAAGGTATGAAGCAGAGGGTCCCAGAGGTACCACTTAATGTTACCTACTACATAACCAGTCACATTTCTGAGTAGCATCCAAAAACTTTCTGTTTTCATTGAAGGGAATAGGAACCCACTCCATTAGGTGTTCATTGCAGAAAGCAAAGGAAAAAAAACCACCAAAAAAAGCGTGTGTGTGTGTGTGTGTGTGTGTGTGTGTGTATGTGTATGTGTATGTGTGTATATAAACATGACTAGAAGTAATCTACCTTGCTGCTGATGTTGGCTTGGGAAGGTTTGGTGTCCATTTTTACAGTAACTGTAGGACAGCCAGATCTTAGAACTTCACTTCAGGATCATGTTATGGAACAAGCAGAAAGCACCACAACACTAACCTTTAGGAAACCCACTAAGTTAACCCACTAAGTTGTATTTTTGTGTCAGTCCCCTTCAGTCTGTCCCTGCAGATACTCAATTTTATTCTGATTTCTTCTTTATGAGAAACACTGCATTAAATTTGGCCAAAACATGCAGTCCACATCCTTGGCTAGATGACACACCAAAGCTCATCAGCTTCTCACACTTCTATCGACACTCACTTTCACATTTGTTCCTCACTCTTACATCATTTCCGCCAAGCTGAACTCAAAAATTCCTCAAAAAATATTGCAAAGATAGCTTTAATCCTGGAGCACTCTAAACACTATTTTCCTCCCAGTTCCAAATACCAAATGGCTGCACCTGGAGCAGACCATTTCCACTAACTAGGCTACACAACAGTCCTGTCCCACTTCCATACCAAGATACAATCCCTTTTCCACACGGATTCCCTACAGAGCTCACCACAGAAACTCGCCAACACATGAAGCAAGTACTTCTTTTAAAGATTAACAATCTTATTAAGATACAATAACTTTTTTTAATTTTATATAAGCATAAAAAACAGTTTAGAAGCAGATAAAGGACATGCACAATCCAGAATTGCACTATTGTCAAGCCTGAAGATCCATCACTGCCATCGCAAAAGCTATTTTCTTCAAGTAGAAACACATACTATTTAAAAAAATGAAAATAGGTTGGAGAGGGTACCTACAGAAACAGAACAGTGACTAAACATTTCTGAATTCACAAATATAGCAGATGTGTCTTTAAATTAAATGCATTATTAGAATGTAAGACCAAGATGAAGATAACATGATAAAGTGCTGTGTGTGTATATATATATATAATTTTGGCACTAAAACAGCAGTGAAGTTGGGAAGATACATGTACTATTTTATTTTCTTCATTACCTGCAGAAGCTTGAGGAAAATACCTTATAGAACACCGCTCAGTGCTGCCAGCAGCAACCTTGTTGAAAACCTCTTACCGCATCTGTAAATCTTTTACAATTCCTGTCCACATCCAGACAAAAACACTTCAGTCAATCATGCAATTTGCCAAGTGCAGTAGGAGGCGAAACTTGAATTCATGCCTTCCAGGCTCCTAACTTAGCTCAGTTCCTAATGCTAATGGACAACATCTCTCCTTTCCTCCCCTCCCTGCTCTGCTGCTCTTCCTCTTCTACCTAATTTCATTTCTCAGATATTATTGCACTTTTATGGAAAACTGTAAAGTAACTTTCTTCTTTTGAATTCCAGTGTATTTTTTGTTGCCATAATACTAGGCCAAGCATGAAGGGAAGTCCAACAGTATATTTAATAGCCTCCTGATGCTTTTTGCTTGCTATCTAAGGATAAAATACATTACAGTACTGTTCAATTTTCTGACACATGGGAAAAAAATACCTCAAATGGCAGACAAGTTCCTGATTAATTTAGCACCCTCTGTCTAAGAACAACAACAAATCCTAGGAATGCCCCAAACAAAAGGGGAATATTTTTAAAAGTTGATGTTTCAGTTTTGGCTATCACATTTTAGTAATTTTTGTGTCTGCAACGATCAGTCCTCAATTTCAGCCATCTCCCCCAAGAAAGTGTTGAATAATTGCTGTAACAAGTATTACTCAGCACAATGTCTGCATTTGCTGAAGGGAAAATTTTCAGGCTATTAATAAAGATGTGACAGCACAATAATGGGTTTTGTACAATCGCTTCTTAATGGATAAGATTTTCAAAATGACACCCAGCCTCAAAACAAATCAAAATAACCTGGAATTAGTATGTTCTGTTGTTTTAGTCTAATTTATATAGGCATTTCTCCAATTTCAAGAAAACACATTATAATAATTAAAATACTAATTATAAAAGCTTCACTACATAAGGGAAACATGCAAGTGCATCTCAGGAGTCACGTGGACCTTTAAAAAATATATTGCATTTGGCCATTTTGTGGCATAAAATTTTATGTCATTATAATATGAAATTATCGGATTAAGACACTTGTCCAAATGTATTCACCAGGCAACAGTACAGTGTCCCTCCTAAATCTGCTAAAGAGATTTGGAGTCCACTTACTGGTAACTGTAATGTGTACTAATCACATCCTTCTGCACTGCTGGAAGAATACTTTGTTCTTTAGTTTAATCGATTAATTAGCTAATACTTCTTGAGTGCTTTGGACACATACTCTAGAACAGCTGAGTGCTGCTATCAAAACAGTGTGGGACAGATTGTAGTAGACTACTGGTAGATGCATCTTTTCAGACATTTAAGGATTATCCAATAATGGAGAAGTTAGTTGTAGGTGAGTAGTAGGGCAGTATAGGTACTTGACAGAAAATATTTTTCCATGAGAATTATGTATCAAAATTAGAATACTCATCTATTTGTTTTTTCTACTCTGTTTCACTGGTTAAATTCAGGAAAATATTGTATCATCTGTTTTGGATGGATTTGACCCTATTCTGATTTCTTACAACGTGCCTCAACTCAAATGAAGGACAACTGCACTTCTTGCACAAGCATGGAAAGCGTAGAAATCCCAAGTAGTCTTTACGGAGACCAGAGCTTCAATTGGGATTTTGTAGGCTCAGGAGCCCTACCAAGAGGAAAGCATTCCTAACATCTGAAAACTAAAACCAATGCACACAAAGACTGACCAACCAAAACTGCTGCTGGAACACAGAGGCAACTAGCCACAGAAAAGGACTCGGGACTCATGATGTGTTTCACTCCTTACCCACGATGCATCACACCGCCCCAGGGCAGGCAGCTAAGAGCAATGGGTTGGCAGATGAATCATTCCCTGACCCTCTCAGCCATTTCCATCTCACACTAAACTCCGCTCACAATGTTGTCAATATAATCTAACAAAGACCAACGCGCAAACCCAGACATACACAGAACAAACCACCCTCCTCCTAATACACAATAACCAGGAGTTCCCCTAATGTGATTGTAGGCCAATAGAAATAAAGTTATTTTTATAAATTATTGTTTACTGTTTCTATTCTAATGAAGAATTTGAATTAGCCTCATCTTAAACATATTCCTATGCAGTACTTCCAGTGCACTCTGCTTAAATCGATGGCATCACTGTGCTTAGCATTATCTTCTACAGAAATAACAGCTCTGCTTGCTTCCATAGACTGTTCTAAATACAGTTACTTGACAGAAGAACTTGCGAGTCTACCAACACAGGCATGAAGTCCAAATCTCCTGGGGAAGGGTGAAAAGAGACAGACATGGATTTATATCAGCAGTGAATCATCTGACACAGCAGCTTCCCAACTCCTGCTTTTTTAGAACAGAAATACAGGTCAGAGCCAAGGACTGAGGTACAAGGGCACTTTTCTAATGGCTCAGTCTCTGCAAATGTTTATCTAGTTCTTCACGTAGAATTCAGTAATCAAATTTTACAAGACATGTGAAAGCCTCCAAAAATCACAAGGGAAAAGCTCAGAACTGATGAACATCAACACTCCTCAGAAATTGAAACTCAAGACTTTGGGATCCAGCTTACATTTAGCTTTAAATTCTGTGGGTTCACATCTTCAGTGGTTTTGATCTACAAGTTCTTTCCTAATCAAAAACATTTTTATAAAAAGATTGGGAAACACACTAATCCAGTCCAGGTTCACAAACCTTGGTTAACTTGGGCTTGCCCTGTTTCATGCTGAAACCAACTCGCTTGCTCTAATATTTCATTACAGAAGTCTTTGATGAACTTGTTCTGAATCCAGAAATTTGATTTAAAACAAATTTAATACACACTAGATGCTGACAAAAAGGATCAAAAGAAATTTAAGTCACATCATTCAAGTTTTAGGGACATACGATACATCCCAGTAAACATCAGTTCTTCAATGTCAGCACTTAACAGCAATTTTAAGGTTAATTTTACGCATCTTGCTGAACACAAAGAATTCTAACAGGAAGTTTCAAGGATGGGCATCTAATCCTCTGCCTTGGCATTATTTATTAAGAGATCCCAAAGAGCAAGGGAGCCCTTTTCTGCCTTTATACATTTGCACTAGATATGTACAAACCAACTGAAAAACCAAGAAGTATTCCAAGAAGTAAACCATAAATTCATATTAAATCTGTGACTAAAGCAAGTTACAAAAATGAGAAAAAAATTACTAAACATTGGGATATCTAACTCTACACTGCAGCAAGAGATGCAAGATGAGTTCTGCAAGCAAGAGTTCATTTGGTTGTTGCATTTGTCTCCATTATACTATAAGTTCTCCATTATACTATTGAAAGCAATACAATCACTCGAATTATAGGTGTGGGTTGCATTGTTCTTGCTTCTGGCAATGGTTTACTACTCTTCCTCTTTTTGAGAGAACCTGAAGTGATATTAAGGTCGGAATGGTAACCCAGAGAGCACAACATTAGCCGTGTTCCCATAAAACACACTTACATAAGGAGTATAAAGTTTGTACTAGCACAAGGCCTTCTGAAATGTGTTACAGTCCATACATTTTTGGGAAAACCAGTGATTGCATGTAACATTTAATCAAAGACCCACTCTAGTGTAAAACAGCAATTTCTCTTCAATTTTCCACTTAGTAACTCAAAACCTCTTTTGAATGTCAACTGCTGGAAATTTTTGTGCTGCCTATAACTTGGTCAGAATGAAAAAAAAAGAAAATCATTAGCATGTTAATAACTTAGTGTCCCTAAGGGGTAGTTACTTGGTCCTTCATCAGAAAAAGAAGCTTCTTTTTCAGCCCTATTCTTAATTGTAAAGTGATTATAATTTACCACAATTTCCTAGTTTCCTTCATTTCAATTTGTGGAGAATTTCTCAACAGGCAGCATGCAATCCTGTCATAGTTATAATGAGAGCAGGTCAATCAGAAATTTTCATGTCCATTAAGATGTAGAAGTGAGAGCCAAGAACTCAACACATGCAAATAAGAAAGGGGACAGTCTCTAAACAAAACTGCAGGAGGAAGTTGGACAGGCAAAATGCAGTTGCCCATATTAAAATACAGAAAGGTGCCTGGGAGTAGCTTTCTATACTTTATATTATAATCAAAAAAGTGTATACATCAGATTTAATGCAGTATTTTGGTCCTTTGTGTAACTTGCTCATATCTTAAGATAGTTGTTTGCAAAGGTTAGAATCTCATGGATGCCACTTGTCAACTTGTCAAAGATTATATCTAAGAAAAGGAACTGGATAGTTAGGATGTATAATGGTGATTTCAATGCCTTTTATTTGAAGGAGCTGCAAATCAATGCATAATTTGGGGTGAAATGTCTAACAAGGTAGACTTCAATCTCTTCTGTGTTTTGTTTCTTTTTCATCATTAAAAAGGAGTTTTCAGTAATCTACAGGTCTACTGCATTCCTAGTACATTCCTCTATTCATGCCAGTTGTGTCATTTCCCTAACAAACTGCATAAATCACACAGCTTTGACTCAGTATCTCATCTTAATCTTAGAATAAAGTTGAACTGGTTCTTGTGAACTTGCTTGGCAAGGAAAAAAAATTAAATAGTAAACATACACTTCCTTTTACAGAAACTAATAGAAACTGTATTGAAAAGGAGAAACATTCATAAAGGAAGTGAAGAATTATGGTACCAGACACTGAAGGAATCCAGTTAATCACTCTGCTCATTTGGTTTAATACTTGACCTAAATCGCATGGAAAAATTACCAGATGGAAAAAAAAGGAATAAGCTAACATAACATGCTTTGCTTTGTAACCTGAATTTCATGTGTCCTTTTTACTAGGGGGAATTCTAATGTGGTTTTTGGAAATAGCAGAGCCTGTGTCCAGAGCGTGTTGTCAGCAGACAATGAAACCCATGATGGAACAGGGCTTTGTGAAACAGGCTCCAATCTGAAGCAAGGAATCATTTCCAGATAAGAAAGCCAGTTCAGTCACAGCAAAATATGAGAGATACAGTGGAGATAAGCTCATATCAGCTTACATACTGAAACCAGCCTGTTTATACACTCGTATCACTTGCTTCAATCCTTCAATACACAGAAAGAATTGTAGAGCAGAGGCACCACTTCATTCTGGAGGATCTTCAGCACATCTCTGCACCAACAAATGAGACAGGCTTGAAAGGAAATAAATACACCTGTGGGAAGTTTTCCATACTGCTTTGCATTGCTATCACCTAGGAGGCACAAATAAGTTTTAATCATCCTCAGTCTGTGTAGAGAGAATATTTATACAGTGAAAATATAATTAGTAATGTTCACAATGCTACAACAATCCAGTGCCTGTGCCTTGATTTGAGAACTCCTTGTTAGCAAGAGCACAACAAAATGCCCCTTCACTTGCTGAACAACTATGAAAGAACTCTCAGAAGCTGAGCACTTCCAATAAACAAGCTTGTCTATATGCAATTAACTCTATCGCCACTGTCAGCTCCTTTAATTACAAGGAAATAAGCGGCTGCAGTTTCACTTTAACTCTTGGCTACTACATCCGTTAATAACACTGAAGGAAAACATACTGGGGACCACGCTACACAAAACGCAACACTATCAGGGTAGAAACGCCACAAGACTCTCATCAGCTGGCAAGGAAGCTCTGGGACACTTAAAACCAAAAACCAAGCCAGTCTGAGCTGTTAGTTTTCTATGAGAATTCCAACAGGAAAGCTGAAGTGATGGAAACCTAGAAAGGCAACAAAATACAAAGTCTTCCTAAAAAGATTAGAAGGGAGAAGAAGATGAAAAACTAAGGAGTCACAGACAATTTAGTTTCACTTCAGTTTGCAGAAAAATATCCCCTACTCAAGCTTTGTATCTAAAAAGTGTCAAGAAGCTGTGTAACAGCTAACATGAATGTGCAAAAGCAAACACATAAAAACAACCCCAACCCTCTGTCAGCATAAAGGACCTCGTGGAAAGAGAAAAGGCAGGTAATAACTCTTGACTTAATGTAACTTGACATCATTTTCCATTATTTTCCCAAGTACATTTTGAAAAACAACCAAGAAGAACTCTAGATGAAACATCTAGGAGATTAATATAAAAGTTATGAGAAAACAGTGAGCAATTTTAATTTTAATGATTCCTCCAAATGAGAAATATTTATTAGCAGGCTCTGCTGGGATGTGCTCTGTCGAATATTATTCATTAGTTTCATTAACAACTGATAATAGAATGTATATAGAATATAGAATAACTGATGATAGAATGCTGTATATACGTACTAAACTGGCAGATTACATCAAGAACAAAGGGATAAAAAGCACATGAGAGGCACAGATTAAATTCAAAATTAAACAGATAAGGTGGAAAAAAGCTCTTGATTTCTGTATGGATAAGTTCTAAGTTTGGTAGATTTTGCTATTGATGGAGGAGGAGAACAAACATGAACTGCGTTTGATCATCTAAAAAATAACCAGTAAGATCTTTCTCTTAGGCATTGACTGTACTTTTTCATTTTAACCTTTTTAACTCAGAGAGTGATCTACTGGACCTCAATAGGAAGTGTCCAGGACTGTCATTGACTTGGTAATTTAAAGGGTTTCTGTCATTTGGTTCATTCAGCATCATTCATATAAATTCAACAGAAACACAGTTAGTGTTCTTGAAGTAACATAAAGGATTTAAGCTCAACATCTGACAGCTAGATAGCTCCTTCAAAATTTTTTGAGGTAGAACAATTTCAGCATTTTTAGTCATGTTGTCACCTTTCACTGATCTACACTTAAAGGTACATGAATGTGTTGTTGCCTGTCAATTCAGGATTTAGATTTAACATGATATATCCTATAAGAAAGTTTCAAAAAATATCCCTTGACATTTCCACATACCATTATAAATTACCAAAACATAACTGTAAGAGAAGTGCCCACAGATGAACAAATAGAGAATCCAAAGTAAGCTTAGACAGGAAGGTTCAGGGAGGATCTCATCCATTTTTATAAATGCCCAACTGAGGTGGGGTTGAGGGACCCTTCCAACCTCAGGCATCCTGTGATTCTGTGAACTGCAGACCATTTTGCAAGTATATAGATTTTTATCAGGATCTAAATCAATATAACTGAAAACCATACAGGGTTTCTAAACACTAGGATTCTGCTCACACTCAGTTTTTATGAAGGACTTAACACACTGAAAAGACCATTTAAAAACATTTAAAAATTACTTTGGAAATAGAGTAAAATGTACTTTCAAACCTGCTTTTTAGATACTGGTACATTTTAATAAATCAGATTACTTCGCAGAAGACATATGGAATACGTAAAGCATTCATTCTAAAGCGAGTGCAGTAATTACAGGTATCCTGGCTATTACAAGAATCCATTTGCCATAGATTTGTCATTTTTCATGGGCAAATTCAACAGATGTAATGCAGACAGATTTTCTACAATGAGAATGATACACAGTCATAGAGTAGAATTCCTGTCAGAATGTTTCCCTAAGCAGCTAGATAAGTTTAACTTAAAATAGCTAATTAAAATACTTAAAATACTCAAAATACTCATTCAGATTACATGAACAAAAATTAAAATATTAATAAAAATATTTAGTTTAACTTGTTTTACATTTGCACTTTATGCACTTTTTCATAAAGAAAGCGAATACTGTTGACTTTGTATTCACTAAAACATTACTTTGCAACTAAATAAATCTACTACATTAAACATGTAATTTTTTTTTATTTTTTTTTAGAAAGGAGAAATATATTCCAGGTTCATAACAAAAGACAAAATGTTTACATGCCTTTAGGATCTCAGTTTGCAAATGTTATATTAGAATATGCTGAATATTGCCATTTTCTCATCAGAATAATATTAATGACTCCATTTATAGGCAAACTCATAGAATATCTCAAGTTGGAAGGAATCAGTAAGGATCACGAAGTCCCACTCTCTTCTCCAGGTGTTCCTTGAACTCAACAGGCTCAGTGCCACGACCACTTCCCTGGGGAGCCTGTTCCAGGGACCAAACATTCTGTCAGTGAAGAAACTTTTCATAATGTTCAATCTGAACTTCCTCTGGTGCAGCTTCATTCCTTTTCCCTGCATCCTAACACTGGTCGAACAGAGACAGGTGATTAGCACCTTCCCCTTTGCTGCCCACCATGAGGAAATTGTAGACTGCAATAAGGTCACCCTTCTGCAAGCTTAACAAGCCAGTCTCAATAGTTGATTTACGGGGTCTATCACAGTACATAAGCACCAAATTCTGTTCCAAGAATGTTCACTTTTTATATAAAGTACCGAATCCAACATTAAAAAACACAACATGAGAAACAACCCTCTACAATGAGCAAAAGCCAACTTTTAGGTTTGGAAAACCATAAAAAGCAGAAATGCTGCAAAAAACAGTTAATCTGTCTTCACATATTTATGACAGAAGCAAACTATTATCCATGCTATCATATGTTTTATGCATCTTAAGTTCAAACAATGAGTAAAGGAAGAGACAACTTATTTTTGAGATCTACAAGTCTAGTACATATAAAAATGGACAAATGTAATCAATGTATTTTTAAGTTGTTTGGGTTATGGGTTTCTGTGGGGGTTTTTTGTCCTCTAAAAAAAAAAAAAAAAAGCAAATCCTATCTCTGGTAGACATGTCAATCCTTGGCCCAGTCTCAAAGAATTAATCTTTGTAATTATTTCTGCACATTTCTTCAGGGTGCAGGAGAGTACAGAATTGTGGTCACAACAACAGCTTGCAAGAATAGCATGTGTTAGGCATTTATTCTTTCTCTGGCCAACAGTTCTAACGTGCTCTCTTACAAAATACAATAACAGCAAATATTCTGAATGGAAACATTTTCAAAGTGCATCCATATTGGCAAGGCAGGAGAACAATTGGGAACATTATCTTGTGTTGAGAACACCAATACAGACTCTTGTCATAAGCTAGTATAGTTTCAGAATGCAAACAAAGCAAACATCTAGCTCTAAGTCTAGTAAATAGAACTGAATCACATCAAACCTTTTAACATCTTGGTGAAAAATCATTAAAGCTTTATTTTAAAATAAAGTCTCAAACACTTGTGTTTCCCAGAGGTATGCCTGAATCAAGTAACTTCCCAATCGATTGTTTTGATGCAAAAATCTGCACACTCAGAAATAAATAATGCTTGAAAATAAGCTTATAAGATAAAGAGAATGATACAATGCAAAATGAAAGTAATTTCCTTTCTCATTTATTTACTGTTAATGAAAAATATATCGCCATACTTGAAAGCGCATCTTTGCTAAATTAGTTACATCCCTCCTCACTCACGCACCACTTGAGTGATAGAAGCAAAGCTTAGCTCCAAGCACAATACAGCCTTAGCAACCAAACTAAAGAGACAACCATATTATCCACAACTGTAACGGTACCATACCAACTAAACAGCACTTACTCTCTTTATCCTAAAAGATATCAGGGAGCAGGTGGTAAATAATAAAAAGAGTCAGTTTATTAAAGTAGCTTCTCTATTATCTGTCCAACCAATACAATCACTTATTCATGTAGGTTTAATTTTCAAGGTAATTTGGAATTCCCTGTAACCAGGCTGTAACCAGATCTCTTCTCTACATGAAACTGACAAGTGTGGTCATGCAATGGTCACAAATTTCTGCTCTGCAGGGAAAGCAACACCACCAGCTTACAAGACCAGAAAGAGAGAAATAAGATTCCCGCAAGCAACATGATCTCATGCTTAATTTACCTTATTTTAAGCACCAAGCTACAGAAATTGATGCAGTTTTCAATTTGACCCTTCTCTTCCTCTTCGTAATCCTATTACAACAATCATGACCTCAGATTCAGAATAACTATGACATACTTCATTGGTCAGTGATCCCAAAACTGGCAGGAAGCAAAACTGACACGCACGTAAAATACAGATGCTTCAAAAGCACTTTCTTGCTTCAATCTCCTCTAGAATGTGTGTGTGTACATATACATATATATGACTCCACCATTTCTCATTAAAGGTGGCCAATACTTGCAAAGGAATACTTAATTTCTTCATACATAAACAGCATTGATTTTAAAAAAGAAAAAAAAAATCCAATAAACAACCCCATATCATAGTATTGCTCCACAGCACCATATTCAAGCTCATAATGCAGAGACTGTGCAGGGGATAGGAGGGGAAGGAGAAGAAAACAAGAGTGTGAGTGCATATATATATATATATATATGCACACATATATATATATATATATGCACACATATATACATACACATATAAATTTTAGATTTAACCATGATGCATTTTAATCAGTAAATGCATCCCTCTGCCCCACATTTCCTTCCTCTGTCTAAACCATGGATTGTCTATTACATACAAAACAAGATATTTTAAGGTAGCTAGAATTGCAATACATTAATTTGAGAAAGGATGGAATATTTAACTCTCCCTTAAAGGATATTAATCTTTGGAAATTCATTGTGTGAGTATCTATAAACCAATGCATTCAGAAATCTCATTTTTCCCCAATAATCACTGAACAAGATGCAGCCATCTACTTCTTATCTACTGTCTCTTGATAATATCTTAGAAGCACATAAAGAGCTTTAAATCAAAAACAGGAGTGTCACTTCTGAAACTTTCAGCAGAGGAATTTCAGCCCTTCCTTTCCCACTATCAAAATTGACAAAGATCATTCATGTGTAAACATATAAAATGGAAAATATAAAAATAGAAATGCAGAATTTACCAAATATACAATATTCAGCTGACACTAGTGTAAAAACCTCAATCACCTTCCTGCTTCTCACTCCCACAGAAACTTCGGAGGGAAAAAAAAAGCAAATAAAAACTACAGACAATACAAATGACAAAATGTCTGTAGAAGAGACAGATAAAAACAAAAGTAAAAGAATTATTGTACCCTTTAATATGATGCAAAAGTAAAGAATTCTACATGACTCAACAAGGAACATGGAAGAAATAAATGAAATAAATGGTTTTATTGTCATCCTTATATGACAAGCAAAATCTTAATTATGAATCTCTGGAGTTATCAATGCAGTTACTTGGAATTTACAGAGGCCTGGAGAAACAACACTAAACAGGAACTTGAAGAAAGCGAAAAGCAAAAAATGAGAAAAATCAGGGCACGGAAATGCCGTGTCAATACTGGTCTACGAAAACAAATGATCAAGACTTCCCTGAAGGCAGGCAGCACGCCCAGGATGGATGGCTACCCTTCCTGATTCTGTAACGCTGCACATCAAAACTTGCACACTTCAGTGAAAACATGAGACAGACACCGCAATCTCAAGAGAGCCAGAAAATGAGAAATTCCATGGAGAGGCAGTAACCAGGAACAGTTTGCCAGAAATATTCCCTCTCTACCCAATGGGATGGCATATGAACATGAGCCCAAGTCAACAGTTGGAATCTCTACTGGCTCTCCTCCCTCATGCAAGGCTTCATGGACAAGACTGCTACCGCCCTATGCCAGATCTCCTCCTAGTGATGTGATGCAGCCCAAGAAGCCTCCTCACTTAATGGGTTTGCAACTTGTAGATCCATGTAATTTATATATGAAAGAAATATTTTCTGGCATGCCTTTCTGATTATCAACTTTCCAACCCTAAAAGGACACAAACTCCTGAATTATCCAGATTATGTGTTAGCTAAACTCCATCAAACTATGTGAAACTCTTGATAAATCTAACTAAAGAAGAGCTGGCAGTTAAGTACATTGACAAAGTTTACTTAGATTTAAGTGTGAATACTACAAGGTCATTTTTCCAGATTCTAAATTAATGGCAACTGCTCAAAAAAAAAAAATATAAATTGAAGAGAAACACCTGGAAATTAGAATTGCTACTCTAAGACCTGAAATTTCAAAACAACTTTCATACATGATTTACAAATGAGATTCTTCTTTTATTTAAATTAATTAATCATAATGTTACTAACTTTACAAAGACACTGTAAGGACTAGAAATTAGGTTTTGTTTATTTCCAAATTTAATGCACCTTCTTAGACTCATATCAAATTAGAAAACCTTCTTTCCAGTTTTGCATTTAGAAAAAATAAGTAAAAATACTAAAATATTGGGTTTGATCTCTGTGAAATAGACTACCTTTTCAAAAAGGACACTCAAATTTTGGGAAGGGTTGAAGCCTGAATTTTCAGGGCAAACCAAATGATCCAGCAGAAGAGCTTATACAGGCAGAAGAGATAAAACTGGCAGAAAGCAATAGTCACACCTATCTTGCTACAAATCCAAGCATAATGTGCTCAGAGAAGGCACAGAAGCTCATTATTTCTGTGATTATATATTTAAAAGTAAAAAATACTTCTGATTTCAGGACAGAAAATTTGAAATAACTTGGTGTTTTCTACAGTCAGCTCTTCTCTTTATAGTCAACAGGATGAATATCTTAAACAGTCATATTACACATCTGGTACATTTAAAATTTCATTATCAGACAATGCGTGTTTATATACAATATATTTATATTTAACTGAGCTTACATTACACACAACAGATTTGTCACACACACAAGAGTCTACCTTATAAAAACAGAAGGTGAAAAGTATATTTAACTTTTAGCTGCTTAGTGCTATTGCATTAGATGGACATGTTCGCAGAGCTGCTCTGAGGGATTTTGTTAAGAGCTCGTAAAAGGGGATTACCAAACTGTTCTTTCCAATTTATGTGAAAAACACTCAGTTGCACACCAATATCCATCAGCATGATAAACTGTGAGTCTGACACATATAAGGCCAATTCATGATTGAAACTGACACAGAGAACTACTTTAATCAACTAAAAATCACTCAAAATTACCTCCAGGAAAATCCCTCTGGCTTCAGTATTTAGATTAAGCATTAAGGCTTGGTCTGAAACATCTTAGGAAGAAGGCAGATTCTCTTACAACAAATCTCTGTTAAGTTGACAAGAGTTACCATACCTGACAGCTCTTCAGCAGACAGCAGGTTTAAGCACAAAATGTTGACGTCACAAGAGTTTTGTGCCACCAAGACAAGTCATTAAGGTGAAAGAACTTTCAAAATAATCACTTCTGTAAATTATTAAAAGCAAATGTCTTGGATTAAGAATGAATTTACTCGTAGGATGCCTGATAAAGCTCCTTTTGTTTCATCATATATGAAATGCATTGTAGAGCATTCAATGCACTAGATTATTTTTTACAAATCTATATACTCAGATAACTCCAAATACACACTGTGAAACAAGAAGCTTTACATCTGTTTTGGCTAGCTCTCAACCAAGCTGAATACCAAAACATTCAACTGAGCTAACTTTGACGTCAACTGCATGCACATAAACCTGCAGTATCTATAGATATTAAACAAATGGAAAAAAAAAAGGAAAACAAAAGCAGAACAATGAAGAATGACTAGTTTCAAGTAGTAAGCCAAAACATTTCTTCGCCATCTGGCCTGCAAAGAAGCCTGTGGAGAAGCCACCTTGAAAGGTGTGAGGCTAAACTATACAACTGACACCAGGTACGCATTCACTTGTGGACACTTGCTGACTGCTTGACAATCTTACCCTTTCCTACTAGCTAGGAGACTTGTTAATAATAACACCAAAGGGTTTTTTGTCTTGTGGGGGCGGACCTTAAAATAACATTCTTGTTAGAGAGCCACACTGTCTTCTTTGCCAATTAGAAAGACATTTATTTATGAAATAAAGCAAACAAAGCTTCCAAGAGTGCAAATACACCATGTTTCTCACATTTAATGCATTTTTGGTTCCATTTCAGCTGAGTAAGTAAAAACAAGTATTACACTTAAATGTAAATAAAAGCAGCAGCTGTGCCTTTAGTCATTCGCTTTGCACTAATTATATCCTATTTCCAAAGAGTTCACATTGTTCCAACAGCAAGGTTTGGATATGCCGATACCCATCTTCCCAAATGGGCAGTTATCTCTCTAGCAAGCTAAGTACAGACTGAATCTGTTATTTCCAAGATTTTGTAGTACTGACCAGTGAAAAGCTTTCCAATACAGATTTTCTCAAGAAAAGACTCATAGCCTCTGCCAAAATAGGTGATCTGGCATAACTTCGTTTAGATTCAACTAAATTAACTCTAGAGCATTTGCGTGTTGAGTTAATTGATCTCACCTAAGAAACTAATGTCACTGCCAAATGAAAACCCATTACTGGAATATGCTGTAACAGCTTAACTCTGTGGAGCTACAGAATACCTATAGCAGAGATATTTTATAATTACGTAAAGGTGAACTGTGTCAAATCAAAACATGCCCGAGAGGGGAAAAATATATATATATATTTTAAAATTGCTTCATTCTGCTTGGTTTGCACTGAAAGCCTGATAACTGGCCCGTGATGAGATGGGACTTTTGCACAATTTCAATCCCTGACACTCTGTTCAGGTTAAAGTAATCTTTGAGGAAAGAGAGAGATTTCAGTCTGAAGGATATTGGTTTCTCAACACATTTATTTCACCGACATTAAACTACTGCTGAGGAAACTGTAACACAATTACAGCTCCAGCGAAGTCCAAAGTTGCATATGAGAAAGGCAGTGGCAGAACCAGAGAAACGACACTTGGTGTTTAACAATACACAATTGCTTACAGAGGGTAACAGAAGATAGTGCGACTCACATAAGAAAAGGGAAAAGTTATGATAGTTGTGGGAATCATTATTCTGAATTTTTTGACTTTACATGTGTAAATTTCAGCAATAATGTCATGTTAATGTAGTTATTTGCATTTAATGCACTCATGATTATTAAAAAAAAGTCACCACAATGACAAACTGTTCTCTGAGATACACTCTGGGTAAGTAAATGTCAAGCAGCAAGAGAAATTTAAGTCACACAATAACACAGATGTGCAGTATAAGTGAATTTTTTTTTTCTTTGTACTATCCAAAAGCCTCTTGGGAAGGAATCAGTTGGTCCTTTTTATAGCAAAGATGATTTCCATGTTCATAGCTCAAAACACTCAGTTGGAATCTATAAATAACTAAAACACTAAAGCGGGACCCACTGAAAAATTTTCATTTTAAAATAAAATTAAATACTGTTGTTTTTTAAAAATCTGCAATGTTAACTAGATAAACTATTTCAATAATCATGGAGGATACTGATGCCTTTTGCAGGCAATGTACACAATGCCTTTTATTATCACCAGAAGGTGACCGGGAGATTGTCTTTTGCACTATATGCTGGGCTGCCTACCTGATAAATAGTCCTTGCCCTGGAGCTCTGCAAAGACACCAGTTTCAACAATGCCATGAATCGCATTGGTTGTACCTGCACATTACCAGCACCACCAAAAGGGTTTTTTTTACACATCTCCCTTAAGAAAACACTTATGAGATCTTACTGCATGCCTGGATGACTTTGCTGGGGGACACTGAAAGAGAAGGCTTTTTTTTCCTCCCAGTAACAACATAAGTGCATAGGCACTTCAGAAAGTGAAAAAAAAACCAAAAAAAAACCACCAAACCCACAAAGAGTAACACACTATGTAACTTTTCCACTGAGTGTTGCTTAAAAGCAGGGCTATACAAATGCAATAGGTGGAACCACTCATGTTCTCAACAAATGTATAACCTTTGAAATGTATTTACTATGTACTATCAAATGTATAGTTTTTAGTCCAAGATATACGTACACAAAAATAATCCACAATATCCTAAAAACTAAAGCCAGAAAGCCTGAAAAAGGTTTTTGCATGTATAAGTAGCAAGAATTTTATCACTGCTGCGAGTGCTGAAATTGGGAAACTGAACTACATTGAATAACACTTGGTTGCTATAGACATCTTTAAGGTCACTTTACATAGACATACACTTCAAAAATATTATTAAAAATATGGAAAAATAACTTGCATCTATCTAATAATCTGCTGATAGGGCAAAAGAGTATAGGAGATTGCACAGATCCATCTAACATGTCTATAACAAAAGATAGCTGCAGGTATAAAAGAGTTTCAAAACAGACCAAGTATCTAGCTGATACGACTACAATATCCAACAGCTTGTAGATTTCCAAGACGACAGTGCTAGGGATTTCTTCTGAATATTTTGTTTGCTTTATTTTTGGGGTTGGGGGGTGGGGGGGGCTTTGGTTCTGTTTTAAGAGAGCTTCAGAGATTTCTTTTCTTTTAACCTCTCAAATCATACATTAAGCCTATATCATCTCTTATTATCTACAGCCTCATGCAACAGGGAGTTTATTCACTAGTTATTTTGTTTGCTTTAAGCCAGCTCTTGCTAGTTTCACTTATTTCCTCTTGTTCTTTTCTTGGACTAGACAGGGAACATTTCTTCCCTATTCATTTTTTCTCCATGCCACTTACAATTTTATAGAGTTCTAAAATAAGCTCCCCTTTTTTCAGGATAAAGAGTCCTTGCCAATTTAGTCCCTCCTTGCACAGAAGTCATCACACAACCTTGATCATGTTTGTTGCCCATTTTAGAACCTACCCTGTGTCTACTACATGTTTTTTTGAGATACGGGAGATCTGAATTGGTCTGAATACTGAACATGCAGGCACACCATGGAATCATTCAGTGTCACATTCTGCTGTGTTTTCTACTCAGTTGTGTTTTCTACTTTCATAATAAATTCTAATACTGCATTGGTTTTAAGAAAAAAATAAAGCACAGGCCATTCAGCAATAAAAAGAGAAGACACTTTGCCACTCTGGAGATCACCACAAAAACGGGCCTTCATGGTTCAGGAGTTAGACACTAAAATATGACAGCTGATTATCACTTTTTTATGAAGTAACGCAAGTCAAATATTCCTTTTGTTCATTCATACAAATAATCTGGATTTTATTATGATATCTTGATCAAGACACGGCCAATTTATTTTTATTGGCTGGGCTTCATGGAATAATACAGTAAGTAACACTAACAAACAGGTTATGGGTGTTTTGTACAAAGACAATACAAGAACACCCCAAAGATTTTTTCTTGAAAAATATAACAGCAAATGACTTGACAGACAATAAAGTTTTCCTGTAAGATTTATGGGGAAGGTGGGAAAATAGGTATGCAGAGACTAAAAATAAAACAATAGAAGTTGTAGTTTAAATACACAGGGAGAGCGCAACATAAGTATCTCTCTGATTCACATCTCACTAACATCACCCAAACACTCAGTATCCTGACAGCAGCACAAATGTAAGAAGACTGAAGAGATGCTGCCTCATAGCTGTCAATACGAGAGTCCCATGCACTACTTGTGTCAGTGATATATAAATAATATATTACTGAAATACTAAAAATATTGCACTATAGCTTACTTTATGTTCTCAACATTCAAATTAGGAGTATAGAGAGGGATGTTTTCACCAGAAGGGTAAAGAACAGAAAAATGGGTTAGAGATGACAGCTGAGCAAGGTTTGAACACAATGACAGTACTTCAAAACAATGGGTAGATAACCAAGGGACTCCCAGATGGCACTGCACCGTGTAGGAAACCATAAGTGCCAAATTCCTACTGTCATCACAGGCTCAGCTCTATGTTACAGACAGAGAAACCTATTTCCTAAACCAAATTATGTCTTTAGTCCCTGGACTGCCATTCTCAACATTACTATCCTTCTCAAAATCTCCAGCATCATTCTTATTTCTAGCTTTTATTCATGGAATTAAAATATTTACATTTAATAAATACACGAGCAAAAATACTGTCTCAGCTTTTATCTGATTTAATACCTAGCATTTTGCCTGAATGTAGCACTGAAAAAGATAACAAAAAAATATTGAATGGGGCAATCATGGGGAAAGCAGGTCTCACAATAATACCCAAGAGGTGAGAAACATAAATATTGCTGCCCAAAAACCATAAATTTTGCTGCCCAAAGCAAAATGCAAGTCTCAAGATGAAAAGGCCTAAATAGTAATCATCTGATTAATTTCAAAAACATTCCTCTGTTATTTGACAGGTTGACAAAAGTAATTAGAAGTCTACCTTGTTGTCTAGGTATACACCTCTTAAATTCATATATATAATAAATAAGTACACATATAATTTCAAAAGCTGATAGGATACATATTTTCACATGTACAATATATGTATTGAAAGTTAAGAAAATTCTGGAATTTTTCTCAAAAGGTACCAATGCTTATGCGCATAGGCCAAGGCTCTGAAGAGGGTCTCTCTTTTGGAATTACTGTTCTACAGTAATATGGATCAGAAGAGCTGACAAACAAAACGTAAAGTCACAAGTAAATAAAAGCTATTTCCCCTTTGGAAAACGTCAAAAGTCCCAAATGGATGTTTGCAAGACTTAGGTTTTACAAAACACAGGAAGGTTTCAAATTTTCAAATAAGACATGAATAACAGCAGCGATAACAATTAGGCAGAAAATTTTCAAGATAATCAATCACAAGGGCATCTGTATGATTAGGCATATTTTCCTGGGATGTAACCTTAAATCTTATGTCTCTTGTAATACAGCGTGATCTACACTTTCTGGAATGAACCAAGGGCCAGAAAGCACTTTAAAATTAGAATTTTTTTTTCCCCCATCCATCCTTATTTATTGGGAGTATGGTATTTTTTCCTCAAAGATTAGCTATTAAAAAAGATACACCTATTACTTCACATAAATGCTTCTAATCTGTACTTCTCACCACAAACTGAAGTTTCAGCAAACTTGCAATTGTTGTCCCCTCAATTCAAATTTACATAACATTCAACATGAATATTTCACAGAATACATTACAAAAAGGAACCAAAGCAATTGTTTTTTTCTCACTTTATTAGAATATCTAGGTGTATCATGCAATTCTTTTCTTGTTACTAACTCCAACTATCATGTGATCCTTACTTTCTCTTAATTTTTTCAAAATTTGATCTTGCTCTAGTCAGATGCTTCCCCTCCACCCATATGGATTTCCCATCTCATATATTTCCTCTAGCATTGGGGAGGAAAAAAATTCACCGTTTTTCTCTAACACTCTTAACTACCTTTCTTCACATTCCTTCTACTATACAGTCAGCCACTACTTACAATATTTTAATCATCACCTCATATATTTGTCTCTTTATGAGAATTATAATAATAATAACACAACAACAACAATAATAAAATCTCTACATTTACCTACCTTCATTTAATTTTTCTATGTAAGTTAATTTTTGCAGGGTAAAACTCAAAGGCTCCATCATTACTTGCAACATTTTGCCAGTGAAATAAAGTACATATCCACCATCAAATAGCTATCAAAATAGCCTACATAATCAGATTGGCTGAAGCATGTTAAATTTAATTAGGAATGGTTTGTCACTGTCACCACAGCTGCTCACTAAATTTAGGATTTGTTGAGAACATGGAGGTCAAAAATTTCAGGTTTGTTTTCAGGCACATAAACATTACATGGTTTCAAGTTTTACAATTAGTAAGTGCAAATCTGTCATTTAAATTATTTGTCTAAAAGCCCCAGATCAGAATTTAACATAGAATTATATGACTTGCTGTTCACAAGCAACAGTAAAGATTAGACACCTTCCAGAGAGCTGATTTTGCACTTTAAAAATAATTCAGCTTTACCAAATGAATCAATGCATCTCTTAAAATAGATGTCTGTGAAAAACCTTTCAAGAGAGTTTTAAGTACAAAAATGAACATAATAGAGCTAAGAAGGAAAGCAATGATAGCTGTTCTAGGCACATACATACAAATAGCAGAGAACTGCAAGTCTTGTCATAAAATTTGATTGCAAACTTAAAGAAAAAAAACGCTCAATATTTAAAAATACCAAGAGGAGCTTTTTTTTTTTTTTACTCAAGTATCAAAATAGTCAAAGTCCATTTAATAAAGTCAATCAAAATGAAATTTGAGAATTACTACCAGCAGTTATTTAATGAAATTATCAGGAAATCTCAGGAAGCATCCCAAAGGCACCTTGATGAAATGTATTTAAAAATGACTGAAATCTCAGCTGCCCAGAGATGGCACTGAAGCAGAAAACAACTGAAATATTGTGAGAAAGTAAATCTTTACTGCAAAAATCCTGCTTCAAGCCACAGTTCAAGAACTCACACAACTTTCCTTTATTAGGGTGCTCTTAAACACAGAAGGGGAAGCATTATTTGAGCAGCACCCTCCCCCATTCCCAAACAACTAGAGAGGGTACTCTGGAAGATGCTAACTGTCACTTCTCATCTTTAGCCTCCAGTTTTCATCAGATATCATAAATTTAGCTCCTGCGACATCATACCACACTGTAGCACAGCAGGAAATAGGCTGAGGGCAGATATGAGAGAGTACACACCAGCTGAAGATCCACAAAAGTGGGTAGCAGCTCAACGCAAACCTCCAAGCAGCACCCAGCTCCCCCAGCTTCTCCCCAGGTCAATACAGGTCTCCAGAGGGAGACAAGAGAGATGAGCTGTTCAGTCACCCTACACGGACATAACTGGATATATCTGTCTCTATTTCCAAGCTCTTGTATCTCGACTGGAAGAAGGAACCACTCAGTCTGACACAGGTTGAGAGAGGCCAGCTAAGACAGGAATTATGCAGCATTGGAAAGATGATCTTATGGGCTACCCGAAAAACCTCTGAAAACCCTGGCACAAGCAATCTGCATAGCCAGAAGACACCATTTCACAGGGAGAAAGACCTGCAGCAGGTCTACACAGTCATTTTTCCCCCTTGGAACTAAACAACAGTAAAACAGGTATTTATCACACACATTAAGAATGCTTTCTGGACCTAAACCTAATCTTAAAATACAAATAGCTAAAGCTTTCTGCAGATTTGCTGGGAGGAGGGGGAATTCACAAAGAAATTAGCTTAAGAAATAAAATTATTTCCCTCATCTTTTATCACCAACCTTCAAACGACAACAGCACAGAAATGCAGAACAGTGGAAGCTTACAAGAGGCATTAAATGCTCACATTTCTGTTTCTACGTGCTTCAACTATTCAGTAGCATCTATAAAAAAGCAAGATTATTTATAATACTTGTAATAACATCTTTATGCCATTTATCTCAATTCTAGTGCTTCGATTTTTTTTCCCTAGTATTCAAGCAACTGAAAAATCAATCTGCCAGTATACAGTTTGATGATCCTAACTCCAATGCAGCACATCATGCGGAGCCATTTAACACATGATGCTCCCCAGCCAGAGAAGGCAACTGGTCACCACCTTTATCATAGGCTATACCACAGGTAATGGCTATGTTGTACAATGATGACATCCTTCTGTACCTTTAGAGGCAAGAGATGGCTGCTGAGGGTTTCCATACAGTCTCAGCTTCAGTCCAGGCACAGAAAGCTCACCAAAGCTATTCAAGCCTGAAAGAAGGTAACGATACAGGTCAATTTTTTTGATGTCTCCTTGGCTTTCAGCAGAAGGTCATGGATATATCTCATAATTGTATTTGTCACTCAGGTCTATTTTCAGAATTTGGTTTCTTGGTCCACTTAAGATCTCAGTAATTTAGCTCCTTGGTCCACTTCTTTAGAGGGTTTCAACACTTTTGGAGTAAGTCAACATGAATGGTATAGCACTACTTACTACATGTTGAAATCTAGAGCGCTTTATTTGCTTTTATTAGGAAGTTATTACTAGCATGCTGAAAGGCATGTAATTGATTAGAAACAACATGCTTCTCCCTAAATAATGTACTTGAGAAGCATGCCATAGATGTTAACCCAGTCACATCCCAATTAAAAAAAATAACAAAAAACAACTTATTAGTCTACAAATTAAAGCCTATCACAGGAAAAACAAACAAAACAACAAAAAAAACCCAGTTACAACTAAAGTAGTAAAATATTTGAAACAATAAAATTCCAGGTATCCTGTGCAAGGAAACCTGTATCAGTGTGTAATTTAGCCATGGTAAAGAAGAACCATTTTCAGATCCTCATGGCTTTTCTAAAGATCAGACTGATGAGCCAAAATATTTCAGTCTTGGGATTGCACACCATCAGTAAAGTCGACACTTCCAAGTCAGTGATAACATGCAGCCTCACTACAAAGGAGCAAACCAGAGTGGACAGTGGGAAAATTAGGTTGTCTAAGGTTTCTAATGGAAAAAAAAAAAAAAAAAAACAATTCTCTTTGCCCCACACCTAGCATGTACCATGTCTGACTGTTGAAACAATGGTGCAAGAGACCTGGGACTCTCACAGTTTTTCTCTACTTGGCTGACTTCTCCACTTCGTGGAGACAACAGCTCCAGGTTTTCACTTTATGCTGGGGACCACAACCTGAGGATGATCTAACTCACTTATTACTCAAATGGGACTGTCTTGAAAAGCAAGTCAATCCCAGGCTAGCTAACTAAAGAAAGATTCAGTTGCCATGATGACACATGTGCTTGAAGCATGCTGTGCTTCCCCATTTCTCTGCATTACAATAACAGACCACCTTTTTCAGAAAAAAAAAAAAAAAAAAAAAAAAAAAAAAAAAAAAAAAAAAACACACCCAGAAGCTTTCTGGGCTTTGCCTGTTTGCTAACGGGCCATCTTAAGGATGAACATGGCTGATTACAATTGTTCATTTTTTTAATAGCAATTGTTAATAATCTAATTACCCTGAAACACAGTTCAGGGCTAGATTCAAACTGTGGTTGAATCTACCATCTCCCTCATATGCACTTGATTCAGAATGAGCCACTCCAAATTAATATTTAAAGACAAAGAACTCAGCTTGGCCACCTTTACACCTGATTTGCACTCACTTGACAACATAAACAGAGTGTTTTAATGCTGCAGTCCAGTCTGTTAAAAATTACCAAATGCACTTTAAAAGCTCTTCTCCCCAATATAAAATTTCTTATGAAGAAATTCAGCTATAAAAGTCTTAACGCAAAAAAAATCACAGAAACATTATTCCACTTGTAAATTTTAAGCATCACCAATAAAACTAATGGTTATCAAAGGAAGGGTGCATAATTGCTGTCAGTCTTCTCATCTGTTTCACATTAGATTGCCTCAGAAAGATAAAAGCATCCTCATCACCTCTCCCAAAGGAAAATGGAGCCGCCTATGCTGCATATTGAAGCACCAAAGAAAAAAAAAAGTCTAAGAAAAAAAAGATAAATGTGTAAATCTCATTTACACTAGAGCTGTACAGCTAACAAAAAATTCATACAGGCCTCACTTCAAATTCAAGAGATCTCCACTCAACCACAACAGACACCCGGGCTGCAGGCGAGAAAGGAAACACTGAGACCTATAGCCTACACCAAGTAGACGTAGTGCAGCCTACGTAACACTACTACAAATATGCTAATTCAACACAGAAAAGCCACTATCAGTCTGATTCTTGTTTAAATAAAAGTGCCTTGTTTTGGAGAAAAATTATCGCCGGTAGCTGCTTCACTCACGAACTCCTGCAGCTCTAGACTGGGCTGGGCAATAAACTCCCAGACTTTCAAGCAGCTCTGTCAAGATGCACTTTACAAATCAATAAGAGCTCCCACTACCTATCTATTAGTCTGAGAGGAACTATCCGAGCACACAGCATCCTGCCTCTTCTCTCACAGTCTGTGAACTCCAGTAATCACTGAAACATGAAGTATCAGAAAGAGAGGGGCGTTTTTGACAGATTTTTCTACGTGTACTTTTCTTCACTGCTGAAGTATCTCAGCATTTCCTTTGTTCTGTTCCCTCTCTCTACAAACCCATTAGTTCCCCCATTTATCTACAGTCAGTCTGCATGCTAAGGGAGGGATGTGGGCAACCACAGCAGCTCTCAGTTCCAGTTCAGCAGTGCATATTCCCACTCTGTGGTCCCTCTGTGGCCTTTCCAGAACTGCCCGTGGCTGCTGGGTATGCCTAGATCAGACAAACTAGGACATCATCTGATTCTAGAGCCCTGGATTTAACTTCCTCCCTGTCCTCAGAGGGCTAAGATCACAGCTCCAGCTAACCCAAAGGATGGCACTTCCCTTCTTTTTCAATATATCTGTTTAAACAAGGCCTTCTAGGTTTGTTTTAATGCTGCTTTCCTCTCCCCACCACCTCCATTTTTTCCACCTGAAAGTCAAACAATTGAAAAATTGTGTAAAATTATTATGTAATAAAAATAAAGCACACTGTTGAGGACTTCATAGCATCACAAAATGGTTGAGATTAGAAGGCACCTCTGGAAATTACCCAGTACTGCCCCCTGCTCAAGAAGGATGCCTGATAAAAGAAGTGATCACGTACTATCCTGTTGAGTACATACTGGGCCATCAGTGTTGGGCAATGCAGGACTGTGATACTGGGACAACCAGGAAAAGTGCTGCAATTCTAATTCAACCAGTGCTGGCTTGGAGGAACCAAACCACAGAGATGTCAGAACAACACTAAATAAAAAACCCAAACCCAAAACAACACAATGGAAATTAGGAGCAGCAGTTTCCACTGAGAAGAGTAAAAGATAAGCATCATTCTTTACTCATCAGTACAGTCATTTTCAGGATTTGATGGCTCTTCATCATGTTTCCATTGGGTGATAAGGTGACTGGAATGCTCTCGAGAGCTCAGCGAGAGCTCAATGGTTGAGGAGGGAGGATACCCCAATTGGGACAGGTTTCTCACAGCCCCTCAGAACACAAACCTTTTCCCCCCATCCCCTGGTCACATGTTCAAAGACCATAGCAGACCATGCACAGAGAGCAGGGCTCACATCACCATCTGTGAACAAACCATCACTGAATTTACTTTCAGTTCAACACAACCAGCATTGCATTTAAATCTGTAAAAAAATAAAACAATTAAAAAAAAAAGTCGATCCCCAAAGATTGATACTTCTTTTCCTAATTTACAGAATTAGAAGAGATTTCACATGTCTTCACTTTGTATGTTCAATTATTTGAACATTAATAAAATGAACCACAAACAGGCATTCCATACCTAAGGACCAAGGGAAGTGTTTTCTTATTCATACATTCCCTTTCACATAAAAAGGTAATATATTTGATGGAATATTGTTAAATAATGCATGTAAGCATCCTTAATGTTTAAAACCAGTAACTTATATATATTTCATTTTTATTTAAAGGCTTCTGATAATGTTACCAATTGAAATAATGCAGACAGACCATCTTCTTGCAGTCATTTTCTTTCCTGTGTTCCCATATACCCTCTAAGTGAGATTCTCAACAAAGGACAAGTCATATGTAAATTTATTTTGCAGTTTGGAATCGTGCTAAATAATTACTAACAAAAATGTATTATTTAGCTCCAGGCTATCTCACTGCATTAGAATTAAATGGCAACTATTTGCTCTTTCAGCGGTGGCAAGAACCACTGGGCTGATGTCAGCATCATTTTGAATGCCATTATCACAGCCTCTGGTTCTTTAGAAGGAGCAGGCAGATTTATTTACAACCTAGTGAAAGCCTCACATTTCTTTGAGCATGAAACCATAGGAAATGTCTTTCTTATTCTAGATAATCAGAAGCATATTAATATTATTAATAAAGGGACAGCTTTTAAGAACGCTGCTATGACATTCACATTTCCATGGGAAAATTCATTATCATGTGCCATTTGATCACCAGTAAGCAACTGTGCATATTTACTGTGAGGGAAATGCCAGGAAGCAGAATACTCCTGAGTGCTTGCCAGAGACATGTGACATGCCCAGATCTAGTGTTAAGGGTTGTGGGTCTTTTAATTCTTTATCCCCCTGTGAAATACCATTGAAAGAGTAACAAGAGACCGCACAAGCCTGAATCCCAGCTGTTACGTTCTTTGGAAAGATACCAGGAGCGTCTGCACCCTGCACTCCTACTGCCAGGCAGAATAGGGTAAAGAAATGCAAGGACTGTACCATAGACCTGGGGTTTTTTTTCATCGTTAGTGACACTGCAGTTAAAAGGTACAGGACTCGCCACACTGCAGCCACTACCAAATCACGCTGAGAATATACCCTCCACAGCTTTCCTTACAAGGATAAAGTGCTGCAGCCTCGGCCATTTGGGCAGAATCTTTCCACAACATCCTACCCCATCTGTGAGTATTAGTGCCATAATCTGGACATAAATTAGCAGTTCCTGAGGCTAATTGAGCATAGATAAAGAAACACACTCCCCATCTCTGTCTTAAAAGTATGCCATCCTCTTTTTTCTGTCTTTGTTAATAGCGCTATTTAAGATGGAAATATTGTAACAATGCATTCAAAACACACTGCATACTAAATATTCACGAAGTCAAAACAAATACTCCCAGAGGAATATCCTCTTGTGGATTCACAGCAAAGGGGGAGGTTGCTTTCAGTGTCTGGCAACATTTTCTGCAAGCAAAACACTGCACAGCCAGCCCTTGATTCAACCTTGACTTAACTACACCTTCCTCCCCTCTTTCCCTAGGTTTGGTGTTACAGAATGACCCTAAAAGCCCTTTGGCCTGACTGCCAGCAAGCCAAAGCTGCCAAATTTTGCACTAGCACAAGAACACGATCATTTATGGACACTGATGGAAACACCAATCCGAGTTCATGAATCTGAACACCATCTTCGTAAAATCTTCCTCAGTTACAGAGCAGAACCAGATCAGGCTCTGTCCGGAAGTTTCACTAATAGTCTTGTCATGCCTTTCTACCTCTGCCCTAATCAAATTAGGAGGGTCTATTTTACCATCATCTATACAATGCAAATGCTCCCAGACTTCTTGAATCTCAGTTCAAGGTAAAATTCTGGCTCACTCTTCTTTCTACATGCATAATACCAAAAGGTGGGAAAAACTGAGGGGCGTTCAATGATCATCAAATAATAAAACATATCCTTGACCTCCACATGCCCATTCCCTAGAGAAGGTCTGCCAACAGTACATTTAACTTGAACCAGTTCAGGCAAAGGCAGATGAAGACTAACACAACTTCAGAATTCTGTTCCTACATTTTAAAATTAGGTTTTTTCATCATCCACAAGCCAAAAATCATACTGGCTTTTAGGTGACACAAAAATAACAGTCACAATATGTAACATTCAGCTCCCAGAGTTTTACTGTTTTCCTAAATACACAGTCAGCTTGTGTCGGGTTTTAGTCAAATACAGACTAAAAGTTTTTTTGCTACTGCAGACATTAAATCTACTTGAAGCAGATGGGGATACATCTATTGCCCTATTGTACAAACAAAATGGTGGCACATTCTTGGAGATAGATATCATTGCCACCCTAATTATGCCTTTATCCTTCAACTACAAACAGCATATTCTTATTTGGACAAATATTCAGCCAGTTATCACTGCAAATATCTCCAGGCAACGGACAAGTGAAGAAACAGAGCCATCTAAGAGCTGAAAGCACAAAACTGTTGAAATAGGAAATTACATATTGATTAAATAATAATCAAAATGCTATGGTTTAAAAGCTGAACCAAAAAAGCAATTAATGTAACAAAGTCCATTAAATTCTCTGTTTTAACAACTTCTCTGACAATGGCACATAGTCTGCCCTCTTATGTCCTCAGTAGGTGGCTCTTCTAACTTTAGTTTCATTAATGTATACAACACCAGAAATGGGAAGCATATAGAGAGCATAGTTCACTCTCTAGTTTATCTCTCTCTCTGGAAACGCAGCCATCGTGGCCTAGCAGAGATATCCCAACAGATTTGTAACACACGGAGAGCATTACTAATGAATAAAGCTGCATATAAGCAGCTATCTCTTACTTTTAATATGTTTACATATCCTCTTGTCATCCATTTTAATAGACTCCAGTCTTCGTTACACACCTTGAGAATCAGCGAACATAAATGAAGGAACTTACGTACAAAGAAAGCAGTGGCAAAGCCCTGTCCACTTCTCATCAGGGAAAAGACAAACACGAGGAGAAAAAGCAACAAAGCAATCAAATTTTTGACAACCTCATTAGGAGAGAGCATTTTACAATCAACAGAAAAAGGAAACACAAGATGTTTTGCAAAGGCATCTCCTGTGAAGGTGAGAAAGGCAGTCCCATAGCTCCAAGTAGCAGTACCTGTCAGCAGTGCAAAGAAAAATCCCTACACAGTGACAATATTTCACATATTGCCACCTTTTCAATGACACCTGTCATGAAGCAAAACTAAATACTGAAAATAAGGTTTTTCCACAGTCAGGATACGTTAAAAGAAGAAAATAAAAAAGGAAATCCCACTGAAATCCCAAGAGTGAGAACAGAAGTAATCAGCTGAGCAGCGAGGACATTGCTTTCTCACTTTCACTCTTCACTAGGTAAAGCAGCAGGCACAAGGGACACAAGTTCAAGTGCAGCCTGTAACAGCAAGTCCTGCAGCATCTGCTTCTGAGCCTTTTTGCCTCTCTGGTACTCTTGGAGAGGCCGCAGCTGCCTCAGTCTTAACGCTGCGTCAAACTGCTAGTAGTAAGCAGATCCTCCTACTACCTCCTTCCCTCAGAGATGGTTGTAACTTAAAGTCAAAAACCTTAAACATATGTCACATTTTATTTTCTTAAGTGATTAGTATATTACTACTCAAATTGAGGAGCTGATTAGCAAATTGAATATCTGATTAGCTCCTTCCATGATGCAAAGAATTAGATATTAATCAAAGCTTGTAGAAGATAAGCACCACCATCCTCACACTCAATCCAAGCACCTGCATTTCACAAGGGGAAAAATAATGATTATTAAAACCAATGAATTGTAGCTCTTTGATTAGTCCCAGGCACTTTTTTTCTCATCTAATCAAGGTAATTATACAATAAATCTTTGAAAATATATGCTGTACTTAACAAAGCAGGTCGGATACATTTGCGCTCAATAAAGACTGCTCACTGCTCCTCTGGCCAACTAACACCCTCTGCTGTAAGGTGACCTACTGCTACACAGAATTCCATCCCAATAGCTGGCAACCACTTTACTGGTACCCCCAACACCAGGTTTGTCCCACAGATGACAGAAAAGGTCCATAAGGTTTAGAGTGGCTTAAAATATGTATTAAAAAATGAAGAAAAAAAAAAAAGATCTGCTGGTGTCAAGACATTTTCTTGGCAAAACTCATCAAGAGGACAGCTTTCAGCTGATTAGCTGTGCCCTCATAATTAAAGAGCCATCACAGTCACTGGGAATTACTTCAAGCTGGTTCACAGGTTGCAATCATCAACAACAAACTTGTAATACAATCTACCCAGAGTGATCCCAATACAAAATTAATTATGTGCATGTATAATTCTTGTGGGTTGTTTGGGGGTTCTTTAACTTAAACTTGACAAGTCAGTACCCAGCTCAAACCTTCACATTTCTGCAATATTTTTATACTATCAATGTTACAGAAACTATATAAACGAAGAATTTCTTAAGTACCTCCAAGTAAGCATACTCTAATGGTTTCCTGCATGACAAAATTTTTCAAATTATAATTAACTTAAACAATGATACAAATTCTAAGGTATAAATTCTCATTCAAGTTAGAATTAAGAATCTTAATTAATTCTTCTCTGCCTACAGCCAGCAAACATATCTGAATGAGTTTTATCATCCCCCATATCAGCTATTGAATAAAACACATTAGCCATTGCCCTACTGTTGTATGTCTCCTGCCAGACATCCAAAATAACTAATTTAGGTCCCCTTTAATGAGCTGAGCTATCCAGGAAAACAAATGTTCGTCCTCAAACTTGTACTTCTGTTATCATTATTATTAAACCTTGTGCTATTATACAATTTTATTTTCAAACTTATATTTTGTCTTTCCTACTTATGCTAGGAAAACCCATGCATTAAAATGTAATCACTCATCATATTTCCCATAATGTCATAACTATTTGTTTCTGAGACATCAAAGCATTACCATGAGAACTTTTAAAAAAATATATATTAACTCTACTGAATTGGGTGGTACAATCCCACTTTGTCTAAAAGGATGATTCACTGGGAAGGGCTCACCTAGTGCTATAACAAAAATCACCGTGTTTGTATTAACTTGTGACAATAACCAACAATTGATCACAGAACTATTGACTGGCAAATGATGTAAAATACAGGGTCAAGAATGATGTTTCATAAAGAATTTTATACATGAGAATGACGAAATATTTCAGTACAGATCACTGTCAAATTATCAGAACAGCAAACTTCTACATAGTTTTTGGTGTTTCTCTAGGAACCAAATTGCTGTGTTTTGCTTTTGAAAGAGAAGTTTGGAAGCCTGTTTAAAAAAAAAAATAAATAAAAAGGAGATAAAAAAGACACCATTCAAATGGTGTCTAACAGTTTTCAAACACATTACATATGTGATATCAAAATCTGTAGCTAGCTATATGCAGCCTGAGCAGTGACTCAAGGAAAACAATCCACAATTTTTAGTATCAAAATACAGAAGTCCTTACTAATCGTACAGAATAAGTAGTTCATCATCTACTGGTAAAGAACAAGAATGCATACATAGAATTAATGCATTTGTCTTGGAAAAAGAAGTTACATAGAGATAAAAATCTGAAACTCTTCAAAAATAGCTATTTCCACAAACACATCAGAAATACTGCTATCATATATAACCAAACTGTAGCAGCTTTTACATTTTTGCTACCAAAATTGCATGGATTAGTTTGACTCCTGAAGCAAAATGCTGTGGGCCTGTTGCAAGTAACAATTCTGAAGCAAACAAACAGTTGGTGAAATACTGCAACTCAAAGTGACTGGAAGCATTAAAAAAAGTTAACATGAAGCAGTAAATGCAAGATTTGTCCTCTACCTTGTGCCATTACACAACAGTCAAATAGAATTTCAGTATCTGAACATAAAACTCAAAGACATCTCCACTCGGTGCTGCAGAGCAGAGTCACAGCAGGTTACACACTTTCTGATACTTCCCCAAACACTTAATGTACTTGGACTGGCTTCGATGCAGTGTCTCCCAGATGTCCCGTTAAAAACAGTGAACTTCAGCATCCTTAAACCAGCTGCCCCTGTAGTGTGAAGTCATCCAATGTGGTTCCCATTCAAAACTGTGTTTTTTTTTTTTTTTTTTTTTTTTTCTGTTCAACAGCGAAAGGGGTATTGAATAGCCTGCGCTGTGTGGAGGTGAAGGATACTCAAGGAACACTGGATGACTGGTATGGCATTGGGGCTCTCAAGAAAACAAGGTGCCCACCTCAGGAGGCTACTTCTTAGAGAAGATTTTAAATAAATACACCTCAAAAGTATTTCACAGCTGTGCAAGTACCTTAACTCAATGAACAAATTGAAAGACCAGAGCAGGCTTATAAGAGTAAAGCCTTGGTATCCAACTGCGCTATAAAAAAAACCCAGGCTCTTGCTGTGCTTTCCTCATGGTTATTGGGGTTTGGGGTTTTTTTTAGTTCAAACAATTGCTATTACACATTCAACAGTGTTTTAAGGAACCCTGCTTTAAGTTATTTTAAGCTACTGCAGGAACACTTCAATAGGGTAATAAAAGACAATTAGCATACCTCCTGATAGCAATCTGAGCTTCATAGAGCTTCTGCCTGGTAATCTTGAACACAACCACCACATTTTTAAGTAAGGTACAATTTCCCACACATGTTCCCTCCTCACCAGTGAGAAGTACACCTGGGGAGAAGAAATGTGGACTCCCACTGCCTCATTTTTCTCCTCTAATAAACAAAAGCTGTTAAACTTTTTGCAGTTCAGTCAGTCTGGATACCTGCTGGAGCTTACAGGATACATCCCTACAAGCCCCAGGGTACCTTTCTGATGGGCTACACAACCTCAAGTCATCTTCCTTATTATTTAATGAGGATGCACAGGTGAATGTGAAGGGAAGAAGAAAAACAAAATACAACTAAAGTTGATTAAAACATCATTAACCCTTTGCACAGTCTGGCCACTGAAATTCCCTTCATTCAGAGAAACACAAGCAGGTGTCATTCCCACAATCGTTCTCTTATCACTCTTTAAGACCTGACTTTTGCTTTGCTACCCAGTCCTAAATGGTCTGCTGCCTTTTTATTCATTTATTTATTTACCTCCCAGAGAAACAGAGCTAGGTTTCTAACACCATGCTTGGAAGTAAAAGCAGTGCAACAGAGTCTGATGCACTCTTCCCAGCATTGAGGCAGTCTATGACATGGTATAAATTGCTTCAGTGTCTGATAAAGTCTAACTAACATCTAAAGATAACAATGTAAATGTCAGCACTGTGAGCTTTAACTGCCAATCATTTCTGCAGAAACATCCAGAGAATAGGCATCCCAAACTGCTTCCAAAACTTCCTTGGTGCCAGAAATCCTAATTGTTTTATTCCAGAAGCTCCAAGCTTAGCCCTGTCAGTATCTAGGATGCACTTAGGTATTGTCAGCAGAAAAAAATTTAACTCAAGCCCTGAAAATTATTATGGAGCATAAAATAAGAATCAGTACCAGAATGCACAACAGCATTAATGTCTGACTTTGTTCTCAGTTGGCTTATTTAATTAAAATCCCTCAACTTAGCACCAAACAAAAGAAAAAAATAAAGCTGCTACAACAGAACTTCTCCCCTGCCAAACAACATACCACACAACCAAATTTTGACAGATATCTTAGATCCAGATCACTCACCTTCAAAAAAACCCAGCTGTATCAAGACAACTGAAGTACCACGTTATCAAAACAAAGCCACTTAGTCTATATTTAATATAATTTAACAAGACAACTAATACCTGGACAAATGAGAGAGACCTAATTGGAATCTCCACTGAGTGAAAAGTTGCATACCCATCTCAACTCTTGTTCAGTGGTGTGACTGCTTGGACCTCAAGGGCACCTGCATGGGCAGTAATTGCCCTAAAGAGCCTCAGGTGGGATCCCACCTACCCCCCACCCTCTCCTGCCCCAGGAGGAAGACAAGCCAACCAAAGGAAACACTCAAATGCAAAAAAAAAAAAAAAAAAAAGTCTAAGAACAAACTTAAATTCATCCACAGTTTCTGAAGCCATGAAATCAAAAACTAAAAAAGTCCTTGTTTAGAAAAAAAGAATAAGATAGAGAAAATTGTAATGCTTTTTTTCCTCCATTAATTCCTTCTGCAAAGGGTTTCTAAGAGAAAAATATTTCTTCTAAAGCATTCAATTAGTAGCACTGCTTACATGCATGTACAATGTATCTTATCCTCTATACTGATATCAGGTGTTCAGATGCCTCAGGACACCAACTTGCCGACCCTACTTGGTACTAAAGAATCAGTAGTATTATCAAGATCACTGGAAAAAGTTTAGATAATTTGCAAACATTTACACATTTACTGTGTATCAGAATACCATCAACCCCTCTGACTGCAACAGACATTCTAGACTAGGAAAAAAGGCGTAACAGGGTGGATGCCCAGTATTTGAAAGAGATATTCTAAGTATCTCTGGCTTGCTTTTCATCCCATTCTTGACCAAAAACATACCTGCATGCTGAGACACAGAGAAAAGGCAATGGGTAAGGGAATGCTCCTAGATGCTGTTTTATTCCCTACCAGAAGGACTAATTATTAATGTTGCATAAATATTTCCAGATATTTATATTCCAAAATCTTAAAAGCTTGGAGGCCATATGTTAATACCACAGCTACACTATCGCACAGAAATATGGCTTTATTTGTGTGTTTACAGGACGAAGAGCAGACTAAGAACCTAATTAAGGTTTTATTTTTATTTTCTCCTACCACAAAATCTGTCTAAGGATGCATCTCCTAAGCCTAAGCCTCCCTATAGACACTATAGCAGTACTTCTCTATGTCAATATGTCCCTATTTATCACCAGTGTGATTAAAAATATATGTACCTACCATTTTTCAGCACTGAAAAAAACTTCAGATTGGGTCTTGTCACTCAGCCTGAAACTACAATGTTTAGCCTCCATCACTCAGTGAAGTAATATTTCACCCCAGTGGGCTAAAAGAAGGGACAGTAAAGGAGAGTAACTTCAGTGGAAGAATAAACTACAGCTGAAAAGTAACTTCAGTCGGAGAATAAACTCCAGCCACTCCTTGTTCAACTCCCAGCTTTGTTTCAGATTTGAATCGACTTCTTATAAACAAGCTTTAACAATGTTAAGTGAAAAGGAAAACAGAAAAATGGGCACAAAATAAAATTATCTATATAAAAATCATAAAGAATTCCCAGTCCTTTGTATTGTATTCAGTTAACTCAAGGGAAAACAAAGAAACACCACATACTCTAAAACTGAGTCGCCATCTGTCCATCCAATCAGGAGAAATGGAAGTGCTGTGAATTATGAAAATTCTGAATACAAGTTCTACAATATTAAATATTTATTTAAAAATTTATTTTTCATCATGTTTTCTTAAGATCACTGCAATCTGCAGCTGTTGGGTAAATAAAAGATTCCCAGGTCACTTGGCCATGACTGCAAGCGTTGCTCAGAGTGCTCAAAGTTTGAATGGAAGCGTGAAGGTCTCACCTTGTATTACCCAAGAAAATGGTTGAGTTCTATTGTTAACTGTTTCGCTGTTACTTAAATTTGCTTGGTTGTTTTCAAATTAATGAAGAAAAGTTTATTACAGTGTTATTAATTTAAAAATACATTCGAGAAGAAAAGACACTATTATTTTCTTCTTGCCAAACTGCTATGCCCACACAGCTTTGATGCATTCATGCAACCTGACAAGTGATGGCACTGTCAAAACCTTTCAGTAGAGTAAGCTCTCACACAGAGTAGCAGAATATGCCCATGTGTCCACTGGCAATAACACACACAGGGAGCTTATCCAGAAGCAAAAGCCTATAGGTCTAAGCAGCAATAATCACTGTGTGACAATCTCTCAGAGCTGACATTTCCCAGTGATTTCAGCTAGCATCAGCTGGAAAACTGCAGCGCAGCCTCCACCAGTAAAACCAGTCAGAGATGAGAGACACAGAATGACAGCAAAGCACAGAGGATAAAGGAGAATGGATACATATAAAAATAAAATTTGGAAAGTTG
This sequence comes from Heliornis fulica, assembly GCA_013399135.1. Lineage (NCBI taxonomy): Eukaryota > Metazoa > Chordata > Aves > Gruiformes > Heliornithidae > Heliornis > Heliornis fulica. The sequence goes on along the minus strand of VXBZ01010933.1, from coordinate 181,711 downwards.
CTTCGCTGTTCCAAGAGAAAATGAAGAGACAAAATTATCAGTTATGATAAACAAAATGGCCCCAGGAAAACCTTTTGAAATATCTATGTTCAAGTCACACACCTCCAGCAGGCTGCATGCCTCAGAGAGGCAACACTCTGTGTGTGTGTATGTGTATGTGTCTGCATGTGAGTGCTTAAACATCTGGTACACAATTACCTACAGTGGATGTGAAAGAAAAGAAAACTCTGTACTCTCCTCTGGTCTGTAGGATTGCCACATGGGCATCAGTAACCTTGTTAGTCACCCAGCTCGCACGTCATTTAAAAGTGCTTTTAAAACTTGTGTTTCATAGAAAGGCCCTGACTAAGTAATAACACAAATAAAGCCCGGCTATTAATTCAATGCCATTTTATATAACTGAATGTCATTAATCTAAACTGTGACAATGGGTTTGACTGCTTATCTAAATGTTTCCATTTTTTGTTCTTTCCACAAATTTTAACAAGACACACACAGAAAACAGTGTACAAAAGATGATTACACAGCACACTGAATCAGGGGTAGCACAAGTTGGCCAGCTAACTGACTTGATAAACATTTCAAGAGAGGTGAGCAAATGCCATGTTACTTCAAGTCTTCTCCAGCACTCATCCAAAGTCCATTACACCAAAGGAATGTTTCTTTTGACTTCAATGATCTTTAGATCTGCATACTTTTCCTGCTCATTCACACACAGCCAAAACACTAATGAGGTCATTTGACTTTTGAGTGCCGACAATTCCTCTTTGAATAATTTTCTGCAATCAATGAATCAATCGGAAAATTGTTTCTCTAATCAATTATTAATAACCAACCTATCATTATACAGTTATTGGTAAATATTTTTTTACAGGATGAAGGGGGAAAATATAAATTTACAAATGCAATGAACAAAACCCTTGCTCACTAAGAGGCAATGAAAGCAAGAACTTGTGCAGCCCTAAAAAAATGTTTTGGATTTCAACCGCAATCTCATGGGTCTTAAAGACCCATGTGGACATGGTTATCGTCCCTTTGTTAGCAAACTGCCAAGGAATACACATGGAAAATCTTAGCCATAGATCTTCAAATGCATCCTTAATGACCACAGAACTAATTGAATTTTATAACAAATCCACGGCCAACTGCCCAGTTACCATGAAAGGCTTTTATGCAGGGCATGGAATCTTAATAAATTTAAACCCAGCTATGCTGAGCAGAGCAGAGAGGCACTGAGCTAACAAGCCCTTTCCAGTGCATTTACTGACTCAAAGATAGTTCATCTTGCCTGACCTTCCTGGGGGAGGTAAATAAATAACAAACATAAATGGAAGGACAGTTTTAAAGAATCACATGCTTTTCTGCCTACGGACACCGTCTCAAGCATGATTGTTTTCTAGTTCATTTAATCAAAATGTTATGACTAGTAATAGACTATGTAAACCATTTACTTTTTATTTCAATGAAAGAGTGAATGTGAGATCTTAAGATTTAAATCCTCATACAAAATATCAGCAATTCAAACTGTAACATCATTATACTGGTATATAAGAAAAGTAGATAAACATGCACTTTTGTGACAAGATTTTCCTATCTCCCAAACAAGATATAAACCAAAAAACCCAGCAGTTTCCCAAGACAATCATGCAAGTACAAAATAATATATCACTGTAAATCAGAGGAAAAAATATGCTGAACAGAAAGCATTAATAACCCTATATTAAATTGTAGAGTCGCAAGACATTTTTTATCTTGTATTCCATCAATTTCCAAATACAGTATCTCTGGCAGATTAAAAATATCACAGAAATTTCTAAAAAGTTATCAGCTAAAAGCACATAAACAAATTTATTAGTTAAATATTTTCTACACCTCTTACCAAGAACGCAGGAAAATTTGCAACTTTCTCCAAATTACAGAGATTTTGGTTCGGCACAAAATTTGCGGATAGATTCACACCACTACTCAGGCTGTTACCATGCACAAACAGCATACACAGATGTGATATGTTTGGATGCCAAAATATTCAATTACTATACTTGAAAAGTGTTTAAACTTAAAAGTATTCAAAACCATTTAATACCTATATGTAGCTCAGAAATAATGTTTAGAAATGGTATAACAGCTTCATAGCACTAAGAATTTTTAATACTTGTATGCTAAAAATAATTGTAATTGCTACTGTCTCTTACTACTACTCTATGGATGAACTTGCATTACTAGAAAAGCAAGCCCAGAAATTGAATAATTTATAACTAAAATATCTCTAATCTCTCAGCATTTCTCAAAGTACATCTTATTTAGTTCGATTTAGTGCTCACTTGTCTTTCTCTCCCCCTGTGATGATGCTTACCTATCATACTTTTAGTTTTGCTTTTTATTACAAGAAAATACATTCCAACCGTAACCAAGAAAGCAGGCACATTTTTTTCCAAAACAATGCACATCTTAAATGCACAGCATTCACAAGCAGATGCTAATACATTGTGTAAAAAGTTCAGCAACCATTAGTAAATCTTAACTCGTATATTTTAGTATATTCTTTTTTTCTCTCTGAAAATTAATTTATCCAAGTCTTAATCTCCACAAACGTCTTCCTGAGGCTCAAGGTAAAAACATCACAGGCAGGGAAGATTGAACAGGTCTCTATGAAACATATTAAAACGGAGCTTTAGTTACAAAATCACAAAATTACAAGGGGTTGGAAGGGAGCTCAGGAGATCGTTTAGTCCAAACCCCCTGCCAGAACAGAATCACCTAGAGCAGGCTGCACAGAACAGTGTCCAGGCAGGTTTTGAGTATTTCCAGAGATGGAGACTCCACTCGGAGCCTCAGACAGAGTTTTGCTTGTTCAGTCTGGTGAAGAGGAGGCTCTGAGGAGACCTTAGTACATCCTTCCAGTACTTTAAAGGACCTACAGGAAAGCTGGAGAGGAGCTGTTTCTAAGGGCATGAAGTGACAGGACAAGAGGCAGTGGTTTTAAACTACAGCAGGGTAGGTTTAGATTGGACATTAAAAAGTTCTTCTCCGTGAGGGTGGTGAGACACTGGAACAGGTTGCCCAGAGTGGTGGATCAGGTCTCACACCTGGAGACCTGGACACTCACACATTGTTGTAGAATCTCTAGGTCACCACATTTCTTCTGGCAACAGCTTTCACCCGGGGTTGAGACCACGGCTGGTCCTCCCCGCACGACCAACCGCTCAAACTGTAGCGCCAAGCCCGGGTGACTACCCAGGCCCCCTCTGTTCAATCCCGCTCGTTGATCCCAGCTCCCGCCCTGGCGAAGGCGCCTCCTTTAGATCAGCCGCCGACATGCTGGCTCCGCCCACGCCGCCTCAGCAGCCCGCCGCAGGCTGCCGGCCCCCGGCACAGACTAATCGCTTATCCCGGCTTCAAGAAACCTCAAAAATACTCAAAAAGAGCTCTTTGCCGGCCCTCTTTTGCAGGGATTCCCTTCCCAGTGCGGATGTACCTGAGTTGGAGCAAGTCTCCCCAGCAAGTTCATTTATTCCAGTTTAGAAACTGGAGAAACCCTGGAGTACTGCATTAGGAAAAAAAAAAAGACTGTCTACCGCCATAATTTCAAAATATAATCTGAGTTGCTGTGGTGGTTTGACCCTGGCTGGAGGCCTGACTCCCACCAAAATCACTCTAACACTCCCCTCGTAGCAGGACAAGGGAGAAAATACATGCTGAGAGGCTTTGAAGCCGAGATAAGGACAGGGAGAGATCATTCTGCAGTTAGCTCAGGGGCAAAACAGACTCAACACAGAAGGCAAGAAATCTCTCTACACACACACAGAAAACAGTGTCAGATAATGAGAAGTACAAACAGCTCCTAAAACATCACCCCCTCACCCCTTCCTTCAGGGGTGAGGCTGAGGTCCTTTGCAGACCTCACTTTATTCATGATGTTTCTCTTCCCCAGGATGGGGGAGGCAGGGGGAGGGAAGGGCAAGAAATAGGGAATGGAGGCTTCAGTCTTCGGTCTGTGACTTGTACAGATTGGTCTGGCCTGCCTTGTCAGCAAGAAGGTTTGGGAATTTACCCTTGGGAGCCCAGCAGGGATTTACTTTGTTGGACCCTTAAGAAACTTTCTATCCACTTCTTAAATAAACCATGTTGCAAACCCACCACAGTTGTGTAAAAGTTCTTTGAACTTCATTTTAATATTACCATTGAAAGTTGTTTGGATTTCTTTTAGAGAGAGGGTAAGAGAGAACTACGACATTCAAATGTCAGACCAAGAAGAGGTTAGTTAAAACACTTCACTACAGAAATCCAAATGTAATCCAGTTTTGGAAAGCCCACAAAAGTTTCACAAGTTTAATAATGGGAGATTAAGTACACCATTTTTCATTCAAAATTGTATGTCAGCCACATAAAGCAAACAGTATTGGTGTGTGAAGTCCACTAAGTATTAAAGAGTCCAATACAAAGTGCAACTAAAACAGTAAAATTGCTATTTTAATGACATTTTGTTTTGCATACAGCTTGTCAAATATCAGAATACTAATCCTAAATCCCTGAGGGTAACTAGTTTAAAATAAGTATAATCATATGCCACCTCTTCCCTACACTTATATTTACCCACCTGAAGAACACCCTGGAAATCAGTGGGTTTTCCCCCCATTTTGTTTTCGGTAAGCCATCAGGTCCTGACTGCAACTTAAAGATCTATCTGGGTATACACTTCTCCAGAAACAGTCATTTTTAAGGTAAAAATTAAGAAAGGGATCTAGATATATTTGCACAGGGTTAAAGCCTTGTATTTGTTCATCCATTCTGGTTTTTTTTCCTACAATAGGGGAAGCAATAAAATAATATATCATTACCTTTGTTCATGCATATTGCACTCTACTGAAGAGTAAGCCTAGTTGGCTAGTTTGACCCACTTGCTGAAGTTTTGTCTGTGTCAAGGGTGGATGAAATTAATCTCTAACTCATCTGTCTTTACAACCTTCAACTACTGACCAGGTGAAACAAGGACAAGCTATAAGAGTGTGTTAGAAACAGCTGAAGTAGCATTTGTAGAGATAGTATCTTCTTCTAACATCAGCAGATAGAGATATGTAAGGAAACAAAAGCTTTTTGACACTCAAAGCCCTTTATCGGACTTGAAAAAAAAAAAAAAAAAAGCAAACATCAAGCTAAGTAAAAATTTTAAAACACTTGGCTTATATAATTAGTTTTGTTCCAGAACAATTAGACAATCTTTAGAAAAGAGGAGCTAGGCATCTATAGAGCAGAAAAAACTTTCAGCAGGGCAAGAAGCAATAACTCATAATGTATTTCCCAAGAATGAGAAATAAATATGTAGCCCTTAGGGAGCAGCTGGGAGTTAGGAGGTATTACTCAGGAAAAACAATAATCTGCCATAGCAACAATGTCTCCATTGCACTTAGTATTTAATGAGATTTTTACTTTTAGCACTGATGTTTATTTTTCAAGGTGTTTTTTGCCATTTCTCTTCAAGATCAAGGCTATGAAATGTGGGCGGCTTGTGGTTTTGTTTTGGGTTTGTTTGGGTTTTTTTAATAAAATGTTCCTTTTCTCAATTATTTTGTCCATTATTTGTTGTCTGTGTGAGTTTATTCTGGTATATATAGTACTAACTCTATTTGATTTTGCTCAGTCCAATAGCACTCAATGCACAGGATAAAGCATACCATAAGCTCAAATTTGCACATATATAATTGTTAAAAAATAAGGAATCCACACAAGGCATACAGATGCAGAGATGTCTTACAGAATCATTGAATAGAGTCATTTGAGTTATAAGAGACCTTTAAGATCATCAAATCCAACCACAGCCTAACCCTGCCTAGTCCACCTCTAGACCATGTCCTCAAGCACAAAATCCACACGCCTTTTAAATACCTCCATTGATGGTGACTCTGCCACTTCCCTGGGCAGCCTGTTACAATACTTGACAATCCTTTCAGTAAAGAAATTCATCCTAATATCTAACCTAAACCTCCCCTGGTGCAATCTGAAACCATTTCCTCTCATCCTATCACTTGTTACCTGAGAGAAGAGACTAGCCCCCACCTCTCAACACCCTTCTTGCAGGTATTTGTAGAGAGCATAAGCTCTCCCCTCAGCCTCCTTTTCTTAAGAATAAAAAGCCCCAGTTCCTTCATCTTCCTCTCATTGGACTTGGGCTCCAGACCCTTCACCAGTTTTGTTGCCCTTCTCTGTACATGCTCCAGCATCTCCACATCCTTCATGTAGGGAAGGGCCCAAAAGTGAACACAGTACTTGAGGTACAGCGTCACCAGAGCTGATTAAGACAGTTTCCATTTTAGGGTGAGTTTGCAGGTGTTAGAGACTAGGAGGCTGATTGAAGACTGAAGGAAGTTAAAAGTGAGGGAAAGTGAGTAAAGGAAGTTAGAAAACTTCTTTGAATGAACAATCTTTCTTAGTAGTAGAGCAAGTAGCTTATGCACGTTTTATGAATATATAGAAAAAAACCCAAACAAAAAAAAAAACCCAGCTACTCATACTGTGCTGTTTCTTGCAACCAGAATACATACATTGGTTACACTACTCTTGTGAAGAAAGAGCTTTTGTTTATCGAGAGTCTTTCTTGGACTGGTGTTATGTCTCCTCAGACCACAGGCAGATAAATTTAAGTGCCTTAGCTTTCTAATAGCTTGAATATGTGTACTAAAATAAATCAGAAAATGTAACTGATACAAAAACCCTCAAAGCTAAATCCAAAAGGTATCACCACATTCTGTGGAAATTATGCTACATGCAGCCAGAACAAGTTTGATCGCACATCATGTAAAATCAGATGGCTAAGTGGCAATTGCCATCTATTCATATATATTTAAAATGTTGGATGTCAAACACCCATCACAATAAAAATATTCCGAGTTTGTATTTTTTTCTCCCTCTATATTGGAATTGCAATTTCAGTAGTGTATATACAAGTAGTGTATATACAAGTATAGTAATATCATTTAGAATGATATTACTATAGCTACCAAATCAGAAATAGTGATGTGACAAAACAGAAAAAAGAATTAGTGTACATTAATTCTGTCAATTAGATTTCTGTAATTTTTAATTAGTGCTATAAAGTCCTCTGATTTAATTAATATAGACAATATTACAAATACAAAATATGTTTCTCTTTTTAAAATTGAGATATATACTACTTCAATAATAAATACAAGCATTTTGGCTGTTATTTATTATTCTTTTCATGAAAATAACCCTACTGCTTTATTGCTGAGAAACTTTTGGGGTAAAATATACTGCTATCCTCCTAACCTCATCAGAGCAAATGTTTTACCAAGTCACAGATTCTGCAAAGCACATAAATATTATTCAATGTCTAACATCATATGTATACATTGCACCCAAAACTAAACTCAACAACACTGCAGATGAATTACAAGACAGAAAAATTGTAACATGTAAGCACTTCATAGAATTCAGAATAAAGTAGCACATTCCCTCCCGCAAGAATCTCAACTCAGAAATTCATTGCTTCAGTATTTGTGACAAAATAAAATATTCTCATATTTTTCAAATCAGAAAGTGTGGTGGAATTTATTGCATGGAAGATATAAACAGACAGGCGGTGCACCTACAGTCTTTCTGTAGAGTTTCATGCCTAATCGCCTCTTCTTGTGATTGACAGCTCTGGTAGACCAAGCTGAAGGCTGATTTTAATGAAAACCTATTTTCCAAAGGGAGACCATTGTGCTAGAATTATTTTTGTCCTAATCATAACTTTCAGCACAAAAAAAGATCTCTCCTTTTCTCCTCTGTCCTCAATATAATTTTAAATTGAAATACCAAACTCTTTTTACACAATTTGGTCAACTGACTTTCAGTCAGCTTTGCAAAAAGATATTTTCTTCAGGTTATGTGAAGCCAGAATGATGGCTCATTTTGAATAAAATAGACCTTGGACAGTTTATATAATAGACTGCTCTGTTCAAATGACTAGGTAGGATATGTCTGTCACAAGACTTGCAGTCCAGAAGCATTTGACTCAGTATGTGGGATCCAAACAGGCATTCAGTTCCCAGCAAATCCCAGTTTTCTTCTTTATACTTAAGTTTTAGAGTATGACCACTTAGATCAAAACTCAAAAAACTTTCTAAGCCTGCATTAAGTGTTAACCAAGAGGGAATTCCACTTCTGAGCCTACAGACATGTCTCCTACTGGACACATTCAAGGTCAAGCTTGATGAAGCTCTGAGCAACCTGATCTAGTTAAAGGTGTTACTTACTGCAGGAGCATTGGATTAGACTTTTAAAGGTCCCTTCCAACCTATGATGGTCCATTCTACTACATCAACTTGAACCGACACTATTGTGTCGCCACAACACACACCCATACTAAATCCCCAGCATGAGCTAGTTCAGTACTGAGCTCTTTAGATGACATGGCTGTCATATGACATCTGTTGAGATTCAGGTGGGAAACAAAGGAAGAGCTGTGCATCCAGAATCACCAAACTGGGTGCATACCCTTGCTGAAATCCCAGATTACAGACTAGGGGGTGACCATTACCCACCAGGAGTGCATAAGCGCTCAGGCTTATACACTGGGAGCACCTGCTCCCAGGCGCTTTGGCTTTCTGCTGCCTCTGCTCACTGAAGAATTTCATCCCAGTGAGCTAAATGACTGTGACTGTTTGAGCAATATAGCAAATAATGTATTAAAATGCAGCAAAGGAAGAATAAGGGCATGAAGTGTGCTGCATTTTAAGGTAAATAAGTGTGCTGCTTACCTCTCAGAAGTAGTCTATGAGGAAATACAGCTGCCTCTTGTTATTTAAGCTGAAAGACAACTCCAATGTCAATAAAACATAAGGACCAAGACACTCAACTGAGACATAAGAAATGACTCTTCACACTTATTTCTTCATCTGCTGTTTGTCAAACAGCCCTTGCTTGAAGTTAACTGTTTCCTTCAAAACCTTACAAAATTCAGTACTACAGAATAAAGCCTGTTCATACGCCTGCTTTTCCAGAGTCAAACTTTTAAAGAAGATCAGAAAAATCTGCACTGTAGCTACACATTGGGCAACAACAGCAGGGTCTTAGTAGCAGGGGGATGCAGCAGTGCCCTGTGTGGCAGACGGTCCTGACCCGGTAACTCTAAAGCCAGCATAATCTGACCTTCATCCCCCAAAACCTCAGGCAGGTTTTAAGAGAGCCAGTGGCAGCATGAGGGGTGGGAGACATAGCACTGGGCAGGAGGTACTCCATGCCAACCTAGAGGCACCCTGAGGGACTGCAGCCATGTGTGACCCACAGAGGAGCAGGGACACCCTTGAAAGACTCCAGTCATGGGCAACCATGCCAAGGAAGGGACAGCCCCAAGAGGACTTTGGTCTGTGGATGCCACTCAACAGCAGAGACACTAAGAAGTGAATGTCAGGTAAAAAAAAATAAAACAAAGAGCAGAAACATACCACTATGGCATGTAAGGCCACCTCCTGCAGTTCTCTTCACCTTACCAAAGGAGCTGGGGCCCACTGAATCTAACCTGCAGTGAAAATAAGGGAAATCAAGACTAGGAAACGGTTAGGATAGGTGTTTGGGTTAAGCTGAGACTGGGGAAGGAAATGACTTGACTTGTTTAATCATACATGCCCTCTCAATACCCAAATCCATGATCTGTTAATCAGGGGTAAAAAAAAAAAAAAAACTCAAAAACAAAATTCAACTTAGTTTCCCAAGTAAAGACTGTTTCGTTCATAACAAACCCCAAGACCAAGGTGACAATGTTTATTATTATTTCTTTAGGCTTCATACTGAAAATAAAATAAAACAGGATTTAGTCTTTTTGTCTCAGTACTTGTATAGACCATCATTTGTATAATTATGGCAGTAGTGTATTCAATAGCTTGGGGAAATACAAACAGCTTGCAGTAACTTCCCGTTAGGTTATCTTTCAACATATGTCTGAGCTAAACAGAGTTGAAAGTAAGTTCATCAAAATAAATTTCTCCAGACTGACCAGAATTACGTCTGTATCATTACCCTACTTAGGAAGCACTAACATTGTAATTACTGCAGGCGCCCATCTGGCACAAATCACAACATTATTTCATTTCAGATGGTCTCAGATATTAGCTTTGTTTTCCTCCCAGTTAGACTGTGTCATGAATATGTGAATCATGTCACAACAGGAAAGCAAACAACAGTGATTTCTATCCTCATGATCCTGAAAATCCCTGGTAATAGCTAATGTTGGAAGCTTTAAAGTTCAAATCACTATTTAAATTGGCAGCAAATTGAACTTGTAATTCTTTGATTTCTCTTCAATGACCACATTTTACCTCATAAGTGTTTCATATTTACTGGTAACAACTGACACATTCCTTGGTAAAGCCAAATACCAACAGAATTAAGGCCAAAATTTTGAAGTTCTTAGTTTCCTAAATAGATCAAACAACCTAAAATAGTCAAGAGTGTTTAGGGGTTTTATGTGTTTAAGTTTTCCTAGAAGGATTTTTTTTCCAATTCTTTATTTTGAAAGATGGGGGGGGGGAGCAAAAGAAAGCACAAATAACTCTTGCATTATGGGCTCCAAGTAAAACATTTGTTCTTGATTTCAAAATTCTAGCCACACTGGTCTTAATCCTTCATTGACTGAAGGATAACTAACAAAGTCAGCTGTAATGCACAAATATGTGAGGTTACAATTTCAAATGATTTCTAAATTTTAGTTAATTTTTACTCAAAGGTACTAATTTTCTGTCATGTGACAGTTAACCTATAAACTTATTTTTTTCTAAAAAGCAGTTACCACATTTTCATGTTTAGAATTATTCAAATTTAGAAGAATTTTACTTTAAAAGTTACATACATACATGAGATGTACTACAAAAATACAGAAGGAGTAAAAGATAATTAATTTGTGTTTAAACATACAGTGACACAGGTTATATATCAGATATCTGTAAAAGACTGCTTTTAGTTACAGCAAAGATTTCTTCAACATCAGCAGACTGCTACACACTACCTGTCCAACATATATCCCGATGTGGCTATCATTAAGGCAGCTTGTTTCTGTTCTTCACTGTTACGCAGTTGCACTGTGTTTCATGAGCTAGGAAATGGTTATGAGAATAAAAAAAAATGTATTTTCTAAAAGCTTTCCTAAACTAACTTCATCAGTCTTCAGTTCTTTGAGGCTTGATTAGCTAGACAGGTTTGTTGGTCAAATTAACAGTCTAAATCTTTCCACTGTAATACAACTTAAAACAAAGCCTCCTGGGGAAAATACTTTCATTTGAAATTATTTTCAGTGCTACTCCATCAACGTGCGAGCTGCTGTTCCTTAACTTTGTGCCAATCATGGTCATTGCCATCTGGAAATCCACTACTTCCATTCCTACTGATATGCAGCTAACTTGTTCTGATACATCAATTCACACAGCCGATCTCAATTCACACAGCCGATCTCACAGAGACAGCAGCCACCTGCTTGAGATTTCCAGCTTTGTTTGAACAATAATAGGTTCATCAACCTGCTCCATGAAGTCTTGAAACCACAAGAGAATTGAAGTCTTGGTCTTCCACAGCACAATTCACAGACCAGCTAAATAACACGCATTAACTCTTAAGAAAGAGAGCAGTGAGGTCATTTCGGCCAGGCTCACTGGAATCTCAGCTCTGCTTACTCCCATGAGAGAACCAGTTACCTGTACAACTGAAAGTAAACCAGACGTGACAAGGCTGGATGCTTGTAAGTGACAATTGTTTCCCTCATACATGTCTACTGTGTTTTACCGTACTCTGCAGCTACATCCGAGATCCTATTTAATGGATTGGGGGGCAAAGCTAAAGACCTTTTATGGATGCTAAAACAATGAAAAAGTGGGTTTCTAAAAGGTACTCCAGATGGTAGGTGAATCTGGGTCAGAGTTGCATCATATGCTTCCAGTTGGAATCTAGAAGACAGGAAAAATTATTCCTTATTGTAAGTAAAAAAATGAATGAACCATCTTTACATAAACAAGTTATTAGTAATATATTAGAGAAAGCTGAATTTTAGAGAGATAGTTTTACTATGTTTTCCGCAATAAAAAAAAAAATAATTGAATGTAAGTAACAAAACATAAAACCACAACAGAACTGTAGCAGAACACACCTGAAGTACTGACTGGTCATATGTTAGTGTTGATAGACTATAAATCATGAAGGTAGTCTCCCTTTCCTAGGTGGCAAAATGCTGCAGGACAGATGTGACAGAGTTCAGTGTTATCTACTTGGCCTCCTGTCCTCATCATCAACAGTACAGCCTCCTGAATAGTTATTTATTTCTGTGTTTGCCCAGATGCCCTTCCTGCACAACCTTGCTTTTCTCAGGTATGTCCCTCAGCTAATCTGCATTCTTGGCCTTCTGCTGGCATTTACTCTACAGATCTAACCCACATCTTCTCTGCCCTCTTTCAGTCCTTAGAGATGTCTCAGTTCCTCAGCAGCTATGCAAACTTATCTCCATAGAGGCTTTGCTATTCTGAGCTCTTTTAAAGATGCTCAACACAAAACTATTGTTTCAGTACAAGTCTCCATACCAACATCAATACATTGTGCATGCATTCTTCCTCCCTTTCAGTACTGGAATAGACATTCCTATCCTATCATACTAGCACATGGGCAATCACAAAGGTTTTTTTTGTATGGAGCCCTTGTACCGTCACTGACATATTCTGGCTTGGAAGAGCAGGTAATAGAGCCAGTAATACCACATACAACTCCACAGATACCAGCATGTTGCCCCGAGGCATGCCTTCAAGAGGCTTAAATTGCAAAAGGAGTAGAAAAAAAAAACCAAAAAACGAAACAGCCACTACTTAGTACTGTTGCCCTGTTTTGATCTGTCACCTGATGTACACCTGAAGCAGCCTGAGCAAACAGAACTGCTGGATGCCAGTCCTGCATTTTCTTCACAGCCACGCATTATCATTTCCTTCTCTGTGACACATATCTGGCCATGGCACAAACCACTTCATCTTGCAAGACCATCAAAAAAACCCAGGACACCTTACTTCCCAGGAGAGAGCTACTTCATCTGCAATTTTAACTGTTCTCCACTCAGCCTGTGTGAAAGGTCTCCAGTGCCAAGGTGGTGGTCACAGCGCTGGCCAAGCTTACACTGGTGCCCATTTAGAGTTTTGTTCCAATCTGCTCCAAACTTTTTAAGTTTTCCCAGCCTAGGCTATTGTCATCTCTGGAAAATCTCACTCTACTTTTTAATGCCAGTGCAGACAACAAAACAGGGACCAACATTCTAAGTTGGCTCTCCTCCATGCCTGGGGACTAGGAAAACCCACTCACCCTACCATCTTCAGGGGAATGCCTTACAAGAGTGCCACAGACTATGCTTAACTGGCATGTTTGAGCTCCTTCCAACAGCACATCTTGTACCAGGCAATAGGAAGTAAAGACACTTGACCTAAATCTGGTTTTAAACACATGAACTCACTGCATCCGAGACACAGATGTTTCAGGCCAATGTAGGAGGATGGTGCATTCATCACATCAGCCTGCTTTTAGCCCTGCATTCCATCAAGCAGCACAGGCAATGAGGCAGCTTGTGTTCCTACAGCCCTCCCAAGACATCTTTGCTTGTTCCCTTCCTTGCTTGTTTGAAGCAGCCCTGGTCCTCTTCTGTGTGTCTCTATTCAGGCCTCAGGGTATACCAGGAATTCTGCATTTCAGCAATCATGTTGCTGAGACACTTCCGCACACTGAGGAGAGCCTTGAGCCCCTGGACCACTGTAGGTGTAAACCTGGGTAACACAGGTATAGCAATTTAAAAATTGTGTGATTCCAGCTGCATTAACTTAACAGGAATTATAATAGCACAGGGGCAAAACTAGTTGCACATGCTGAATGACATGAGGTGAAATAAAGGGCACATGCACAAACTAATTCAGGTGTAAACCTATCTCAGTCTGGGGGAAAAGCAAGATTGAGAGTGGTAGAGACTTTTCACTGAAAATGGGAACTGTTTCTAAACAATTCTTCCACTCTCAGGCTGGATTAGTTTGAAATAAAAAGGCAAATGTTATAAATACAGAAATGCATATTTCAGGTCCAACTATGTAAGGAACTGAAATACCTTATCCACTAAAATAAAATGTTATTGACAGTAAACCCTGAAATTTTATTTCAGTCAGTTAAAACATGGGTCCAAGTAAGGCCATAAAATATGTCTTCAATTCACTCCTGAATTTCTCTGCAATTAAATTTACTCAGGGTTAAAAAGGAAATTCAGTGCATGATCATGCCTTATATCTGCATTCTTTTTCCAAATTGTACAATTTGGTAACTTAATTTACAAAATTAGTACTGCACGAGATCTATACAAACCCTGCAAAGCACTATCAAACACACAATACATTAAAGAAAAATTATTGCATTTGTTCCTTTATTAACAGTATCTTTCACTGCTACATCTAAGAACATTAGGCAACAGTGTCAGACAGAAATGTATTTTTAATTTCCATCTAGCTTCATAAGTTCTTTCTTTCAAATGCCTCCTATTAGTCTGAGGTACAAGCGTTAGGCATAACTTTTTTTTTTTAGTTAAATATATATGTAAAAAATTGTAATTGCAGGGAGAACTGATAGCACTGCACATTAAGATTACCATCGCTTGCTATCAGGAAGACCCCATTATCAGTGACTTAGAGCTTTGCCAAACTTTAATTGCAATGACATTTTTATTGTTCAGTGGCTGTCCCCAGTGGAATATTTTGGGGACATGGTTAAAGGGTTTTTGGGAAAATTAGGCTGGGGAAACCTATTGTTTGCCCATAAATCTGGAGAAGATTACTACATGAATGGCTCCGAAGACAGATAGAGGGCTAAGAAAATACAGCAGGCAACACAGAATATTAAGGAGACTGGGACTTTCTGGAGAATGAAATTTGGACTAGGAACCAGGAAAAGAAGTCTCGGCTGAGACTGAGGCATATAAGATCAGAATGAATTATTTCCATGTATTGCCAGATGTATGGTAGTGCTGTAGACTGCATAAAGGATCCAGCTCCCATAACCCACTGCCAGTCCCTGTGCCATACAGCTTTCAAGTAATGCGAATAGTCACACGCTGTCAGCTTGGATGTGACATTTTAACCCTGACCATCAGTCTCTGAGGTAACTCCACTAGCAATTTAACTGTGCTGTAGCTTCCTGTGTCTCCAAAGACTCTGCTAAAAAACACCCCGGTGCTCCATCTTTACACCAGCACTTGTTTGGGGGAATTTCCAGAAGTATCACAGCATAGCTAACATTGCTCTATTTCCACAAAGTTTCAGAACCACAGACACCTTTAGGATTTCCTTTGATCTTCCTTTGATTTCCCACAAAGGCTGCCTTCCCTTTCTACCTTTGATTTGGACATAGGCACTGCCTGACATGCCCCAAAGTGTGGTTACCATACAATAGCCACAGTATTCTGTGCCTCTTCCCTGACTTTCCCTGCAACAAGAAATTTATAAGGAGCAATTCTGACATCAAAGATTTCCCCTAGTGCTTAGTTCAATTTCCTCTGAAACATCCCAAACACCAGTCTGACTGAAAATGTTCTTATTTAATGATATTTTCTGAGAGAGGACACAAGGTTCTAGGTACAGCCCAACTACCTGTGTGCTGGAATCCCATTTCTGAACTCACTGGGGGAGGGGGGGAAAGGAAAGAGGAAAAAAAAATCCACTAACACTGCTTTCAGCCTGGACTGATCACTTGCTATATCTTTGATCAGGACTGGGAGTCAGTATTCACTCGCTACTCACTCTGTGTTAACTAATGTATCAAAAGATGCAGCTCATCTAAGATTTTCTGTCCTCCTACAGACATTACTAAAACAAGTCACTCAATTATTGTAATAGCTCATCTAATGATTTGATCTTTATGTGGGAAAGTGCCCTCACTGTTTTCTCCCAGTAAATACAAATCAGATAATTCACACATACAAACCTGTGACATTTTCACTATATGGATTATGTATACATAAATCGTATCAAATCATATTACAAATCATATTTTTTTTCTTGGAGAACTCTGAGTTTCCATAGGTAGAGCACAGGTACTTTCATCATCAGAAAGATACTATGTCTTTCAGCACAGAAGACTTTCAGTTCAGGATTCTCATTTGCTTTCTGACTTCAATTATGAGAAAATTAAAACAGCCTCTTTCTGCTGTTTTATTTTGCCTGTGATTAGGGCATTTGTCAAATACCTTTTTGGTTATTGAACTAGAACAATCATTACTGCTGACCACGACATATTATACTTCTCTTCCCTTTCTTTAACCAGTTAAATACTTCATCTTCTACACAACTCTCTAAACTTACTATACTCACGCTTGTGCAAGCTCAGTTGTAGAATGCCCTTTAACTGGAAATAAAACTTTCCGAGTGAGGTTTTGCTGTCCTATAATCATACTCTTCTCTATCTCCCTCCTTATCACCACTGTAATATTTCATGTTTCATAATTCAAAAATATTACATACTTGTAGAATTTAACTGTTTACTCAAGAAGCTATTGATGAGCAATTTTTCAAGGTGCCAACAACATCCAAGTTCTATACATGCAGATTGTCCAGATGCTACCTTTCCTCAGTATATGCATCTTTCTCCACACTCAAAAACCTACTAATTTACCTTAGTAAATTCCTTGGACACCTGTTCCCATTTCTCAAATGCAGCCACTGTGCAGGCATTGCCTATATGCCCCCATAGGTTTAAGTCATTAAACCTAACTCTTCAGTCACTGCCAGAAAACCACTTATAACCGCTTGAGAGAGTCAGGCAGTACCATGTCCTCTCTAAATGGAGTTTTACATATTCTTTTCTGCAACAGGCACTCTATTTGTAAACTTAAATATACAATTTATACATGGACATAACACAGTGTAAATATAAACAAACTATGTACTTTACACGTCATGTTTCAATTGGAATTGTATTGTTTCCAGAAACAACCCCGCTCCAGCAAATCACTTTCAGTTGATACAATGTTTACAAATTTTCACCTATAGCTACAAAATGTTTAATTCTAAGGTAATTAAAGGTCAACTCCCTCACTGGCACTAAGAAGGAGGGTTAGCACTTTTGCCTAAATATAGAATTCTGTGCAACTTGTTCCCATTTGTTGAACTCCATGTCAGCTTTGTCTTTAGCCATACACATCACAATTCCCTCTGGCTCATGGTAAGCTGGATATTATCAGATGCTGGTAGGACCAGCTCAGTCCAAGTATTCATCTTCAGTGAGTGCCATATGCAGTTTTTACTCCTAACTTCAAATAACTTGGCTGTCAAGACATATGAAATTAATTCTAAGTGCAAGAGAGAAATTTCAACACTAAAGTTGAAAAGCTTGACAGAAGGAAAAGTAGTATTTAATAAGGAAATTGTAATGCTCATTTACTGCATGCAACTTTTCAATATCTTTCTCAATGTTCTCTAATAGCATACCCAGGGAGAAACCAAAAAGCAGGTGGATGAAACAGACAGGAACACTGACCCCCCCAAAAAAGCATTTACCAGTAACAAGCACTAATGTGCAGTCTGCAGGCACCTCACGAATCACATTTTCCCTTTCTATCAGCAATTTTCACAGAGTTCTGCAATCCATATGTACTCAAAACAATAAAAAGACATTTCCCCACAGCCACATCAGTGAAACAAGCAGCTTCCAAGAGATAATCATCACTAGCACTCATCAGTACATCCCATGATTTGAGTTTGGTTTTGATCTGCATAGGTTAGGAGCATAGTTTACTCAAAAGAATCCTTCTATCTGTAAAATCATACCTAGGAAGTTTACTATGCTTGATCTTTCTAGAGTTAATAGCATAAAACCTACAGAAAGCACAGAAAACTTAAATGAAAACGACAAAGCTATGATACAGGTAAGCGTGTGGAGGTATGGAGTTTGACGATCATCAAGCTGACAATTTGGACTCTCATATCAACTTTGAAGAAAAAAAAAATGAAGAATTTCACACACATAANTCAGATTTAACAGAGGTTATGGGAAACAAAAACAAACAAACAAAAAAAGATAAAGCTTTGGAGCAGCTAAGACATGGAATGTGTGTATCTTGACAAGACTAATAGAAAGGTGGAAAATATAGCTTCAAAAGAATNCCCCCCCCCCCAAAAAAAATAAAAATTTCTCCAATAAAATCAAATTATGGGCTATGTCTTAGTAACAGGTAATTTAAATGCGTCTAATAGAAAAGTCTGTAACATGCCAGATGAAGATTTGAATAGGCAGGAGAAGGAACATGAAATTCTAAAAAAAGGAAAGGCAAGAGATTAAACAGGAGAGGAAACTCTTGCCCTTGACAGTGAAGCTCAGATTTAACAGAGGTTATGGGAAACAAAAACAAACAAACAAAAAAAGATAAAGCTTTGGNACTACACTACACTACACTACACTTGGCTCTCACAAGACCCTGCCTGGAGTACTGCATCCAGCTCTGGGGTCACCAACACAAGAAGTACATGGACCTGTTAGAGTGAGTTCAGAGGAGGGCCATGAAGAGAGTCAGAAGGTTGGATCACCTCTCCCATGAAGACAGGCTGAGAGAGTTTGTCTTGTTCAGCCTGGAGAATGCTCCATGGAAACCTTATTGTTGCCTTCTAGTACCTAAAGTGCCCTACAGGAAAGATGGAGAGGGACTATTTACAAGGGCATGGAGTGATAGAACAAGTCAAAATGGCTTTAAATTTACAGATTTAGATCAGATAGGAGGAAAAATTTTCCCTGTGAGGGTAGTGAGGCTCTGGTACAAGTTACCCAGAGAAGATGTGACTGCCCCCTCCCTGGCAGTGTTCAAGGCCAGGTTAGATGGGGCCCTGGGCAACCTGGGCTAGTGGAGGGTGTCTCTGGCCATGGCAGGGGTCTAGAACTGGATAATCTTTAAGGTCCCTTCCTACCCTAAACCATTCTATGAAGCCATGAAGCAAAAATATGTATACAAAACAGTAGGGGGTCGGGGAGCCAAACCAAAACCACACGAACAGGGTTTTAAACATAGCTATTAAGTGCATTTTCATTCACTTAACAATAAGGTTTTTATCGACAGCATTAAAACCATTAAAAGAATGGTTTTATTCAGGAATCAAAATGATTATGCACACATCAAATATCTATTATTTCAGGTCTTACTTGAAATCAGCATGTTTTCAACCTCTGGGAAAATAGAATAATTAATCAAGTTGACATAAAATTGCTTTCGAAAACATTTAGAGGCAAGTCAACAAATAAACCTTTTTCTTGCATTTTCCAGAGGAAAAAAAAAAAAGAAGGCTTACTTGTAAACAGATGCACCTGAAAATGGTCTAAAACTAGGCAGCTTTAAGCTTTATTCACACTTTGTAAATAAAATTTTACCTCACCAGAGCAGCGAGGAGAGAAGCAACAGTTCTATCTTGTTACAGACTTTCACATCAAGATATTTACCACCTTCCTATCTCTGTCAAATCTGATTATAAACCAGGGTTCAGCAAGCAGGAGATTAAAGGCTCATCTGAGGAGATGCAACAAGTGAAATACATGAAAACTGACCATACTGTGTCAGTTTTACAGAAACTGTCATCCAGATGGAAGAACTATTGGAGTTAAAGATAGGAGTGCTTGCAGTCTCTCTCCAGCTTTGAAATGTAAATGACAACTGCTGGAATTGTCGAACAGAAAGTGCTAACTTTTTATATCTATATATTGCAGAAGCCTCCTCACATTAACAAGTTTTGTGCGTCATGGGATCAGCGTTATATTAAATGGAGATCCTTGCTGATCCTTCGGCTTTCTCCATTCTTATTGGAGAGATTTTTCTCCACAGGCACTATTTGCACTCAGTTTCTGTTCTGTAAGAGAAGGAAGTACTTTTTGCAGGGCCATTTGTTAACATGTACTTACGGTGCTACATGAGCACGAAGGTCAACTGAGCAGTTATCTACCTGAAGCTGCTTCAGAGAAGCCACAGCCCAAGAGGAAGAACTGGCCAGCTGTAAAAGCAGTACTAAAGCCTAGGAATACAGGGTTATGTACATAATCTCTATCGTGAAGAGTTAAAGAGCAAAACTATTATTCAAGAAGAAAAATGCTCTCTAAAACCACAATCTTTCTTACCACATATGAACACGTTACACAACAGCAAGTACTCTCAACCTCGATAAGCCAAGTGACACATTCGAAGTCTCCCCTTCCAAAAAGTGACACCTCAGAGAGGAGGCAGACACACACACACACACGCGCGTGTGCACTCGACAACATACCGACTCTAATTTGAGAGCTATGTGGGCCCAAATCTGTGCCGGTTCCTTCATGCAACAGAGCAGGTACAATCACATTCAGGGCACTGTCTCATACAGCATGCAACAGTCTCTCCCAGAAATCTGCCGGGTGTAGGAGTAGTGGATCATCAGGACAGAGCAAGTTTAATTTCATTCTCTGTGAACTGCAGATGCAATTTCTCTTGCTGCATCCTGGGAAAAGTACAGCAGCAAAACTATCCTCCCACGGTGGATTTACTAAAACGATTTTTTTTTAAGTGAATGGAAAGGAAGGAAAAAATAAAGAAAAAAATCCTATGCAGAATAAAACTCTGCTGCTTATGCATTTTTCAATCATATCATCTAAAAATTGAAATTCCACTCTGACACTTTAAAAGAATTTTTCTTTCGGCTATCAGTAAAGATTAAAAAAATTCAATCTTTTTTTTTGGGAGGGGGAAAGAAAAAAACCCTACAAAGCAAGCCAGAATAATCACTTTCCCTGTCTGCCCTATCCTCCTACATTTTCCTTTATGGATTCTTTTTTGTTTTACTGCCAACATTCTTCACCTGAAGTCAAACTCTCTGTTTATGGCATCACAGTGGTTGCTGTGGAGGTGATTACAATGTACAAAGCCAAAAGTGATGAGTTCAAAATTGGAATGAGCAGCATTATCTCATGAATTCTGTCTAAAGTAGTAGTAGATTTTTACAAAATAAGGGGAGGGATACAATACAAAACTTCACATACACTGAAAACAAATAAATTAATTTCTAAAATGTTTCCCATCAACTTTTATTACCACAACTGTTTTCAGCTATGTTACTCCAATCGTACTGATGAAGTGCTAAGCTACACATATGGAACAAAGCATACAACATGAACAGACAGTGCTCACTCACACAGATGGCAGCAGAGTACCCAGCCACGCTCCTCGGTAGTGCCTACTGCAATTGCTATCTTCTTCTGTAACAAAAACATACAAACAAGAAAGCGTGGTAGCACAGACACGCAGTACCACAGTCAAAGTACTTCATGTCACCCTTCATATCGAAGATGTATTTACACCAGATTGAAGACTCTAAGACATGACCAGAGACTACTGATGCCTGAGAAAAAAAAGCTCTAAGTTCATTAGAATTCCTTCTGCTATAAGGATCAGTTCCCTACACACCTTCACACACATAGACACATTTAAAAATACAACTGTGCAAGTGCAGGTGCTAATTCTCAAGAAACATGTTAGTGCTAATTCTCAAGAAACATGTTAAAGATTACGAACAGGAGAAATCTGTCCTGACATTTGCATCAGTAAGACACTGCCAAGTTTTCATGACTTTGAGAACAGATACAGTCCTTAATTTTCCATTACGTTAGGAAAATCGTTAATGATTTAAATTAACTGAAATAGTTTCTAAACCATGTTTGCCCCTAACTTTGACACCTGAAGTATTAAGAGCAGATAGCTTGTAACAACTTGTACTCTCAAGATCCATGTGTGAAGAACACATTAATGTAGATGACATTAAGAGAAACCATAAAACTACATATACTCTTTATATATTATGTGTGTGTGTGTGTGTGTTTATCCTGTCCTGAAATACAGCTTAGCAGGACAAGAAGTGCTTCCAGATTAATCAAATGTCAAGGACCAAGGAGAAACATGAGCAAAAACTTCCAATTCAGAGCTGTATGGATAGAAATGCTTATCCATCTACTTGTTAAAAGCAAAACTTGCAAAGAACAGTGGGGCAAAGGTAAAGTCAGGTATCAGAATTAAAAAAAAAATGAACAAACAAACAAACTGCTGGGGACAATAGAAGTTAGATAAAAGTTTTAAAGCTGAGACTTTAATGGCCACAGAACTCAGTGAGAGATTATATTAAGCACAGAAAGTGATTCTCTAAATCACCTTTTAACTGCAGTGTCTTGAGAGTATCCACAGCCCAATGTATCCTATTACATGACTGCAGAAGCGTTAAGAAATTAATTATACAAAATAGCTTAATTTATTAGTATATGCATGATAACGGTTGTTAACACCAAATTTATGAAGTGCTTCCTTGGAAAACAATACTCTTCTATACCAGGAAAATATGTTACCAGCAAGGTTGTCCTAGTGCATGCAGACTGTGCTGCACAACACATTCTTACATGGAAATATCATTGGAAAATGGTGAAATTCACTGGTAGGATTCTACACAAGAAGATATCAGAACATAAAGATGAAATGGAGCTGCAGCCATTTTCTTCAGCAGATTGGTCAAGGCAGGCAGAGGGGACACACAGAAAAAATCACACACCCTGCTAGCAGGGTTGCACATGATGCCTCAGATTAGGCAACAGTGCTACTACCCCAAGGCTGCGACCCTGAAAGCACTGGGAGCCCAGATCCAACAGGACCACTAGGTTTCCAAACTTCTTTCCAGAGAAGCCACAGACAAACCTCATAAAGTTTGTGAAAGGCTCATGAAGCTCACAAACCTGTTCAGTGAACACCAGGTCTGTAGCTACATGACAAGAGGCACACAAGCTTTCTATTAACAAAGCCCAGAGAAACAGCCTCAGCTACAGCATAGGAATCCAGGCAGGTAACACTTAGAGAGATCCAACACCACTTGTCTTCCTTCAACACTGTTGAAGAGATGTGCGCCAGGGATTCATGGTCAAAATCCAGAAGATAGCAAAAGGCAGAAATGCATATTAAGCTTGGACCTGTAAGTCAAGTCCAGTGCATAGGAAGTACAATTTTTACAAATGTACAGTGTACGTTTTTAAAGGAAGAGACAAAGCAAAATAGAGTGGCCTGAAGAGTGAGGCCCTCAGTTCTGGTAAGGTAAAACAAAAGAAAAAAAAAAGGAAAAAATATATAAAATAAAATAATAATTACTCCAGCTGCTAAGATAAATCTTACCTGTACTTATTTAAGCAACAGATTGTAGCAAAGCCGTATACCTAGCATACTTTTCTGCATTTCTCATAAACATATTATGTTTCTAGGTACACACTGATAAGGGATTGCAAGACTAGGAATAGGTTATTGCTTTTTATATTCAGAGTGCAGTGCACAGAAGAAAATGCTTTGCTTTCCATGGCATGTTTTCTGGTACATCCCAGAATTAGGTAGTTTGCATTATGTTTTGCAAGTCATCGTGCTTTTGCCCCAGCACAGAGCTGAACACCATGCAGCTGCTCTCTCTAAATTAGGGTAAGGGGAGGATATGGAAAAGAAAACCAAAAGAAAAAACCAAACCTCGCAAGTTGGGATAGGGATAGTTTACTGGGTCAGCAGAGAGAGAGAGATAATAATAGGAATTTGTAGCAATATAAATTAAAATGTTGATACGGGATACAGCTTCTCACTGAACTGCACACTTCAGGATGTACAGCTCAGAGCCATCCCAGAAAAGGATCGTCCCCGAAACTGCATGTCCTGGAGCTGTGCCCTCCTTTCCCCACCAGTCACCCTTTTATACTGAGCATGATATAACTGACATGGAATAGCCACTTCGAACAGTCTGGGTCACCTGTCCTGGCCATCTCCTCTCCCAGCTTCCTGGGTGCCCCCACCTTCTCGTTAACAGGGCAATATGTTGAGAAGTCCTCAACTGCTTGGCAACAACTAAAATCATGGGGGTGTTATCAGCACTGCTCTCATCTTGACTCCCAAATACGGCATTACTCCTGCTTCTAGGAATAAATTAACTCTATCCTAGCCAAGACCAGGACACAAGCAATACTTACATCATCAGTGGAATCATTACAGCACCACTTCATCTTGGCCTGATTTGTAGGAAGATGTGGCTGTTATCTAAAACTCCCACTTTTCCAAAGACACTGATGGGATCAGTTTCAAATTTTGACTTGTGAAAGAGTAACCAGTTGAAATATTTTGTGCATTATCCTTCCACGGATGTTCTGAAGATGGGACTGAAGAAATCCCTGAACAACCTGGTCCAATCTTGCAACTGACAGAACAGGAGACTGGACTAGAAACCTTCCCTAGGACCTTTCCAATCTGAACAACTTCATGTGTTCCTCAGGTTTCCACTAGATATGCTGAATATAACCAGAACTTAATGGGTCTACATATTTTAACTTGATTAAAGAATAAAAAAAGAATAACCCTATACTATTGGCATACCATACCAGTATAGAATTTTGCAGTTTTTCTCCCAAACTTGTTTGTATTCTTACCTGACTTCTCAGTGAAAAATAACAATATGCCCTCCTGGTGCAGAATGAGTAAAACCAGCGATAAGTTAGAACTTGCTTTGGTAGGCAAATTGCTTGAAGCAATTTATGCTTCATTCAGCTGTACCATTAACAAAAACAACTGGCCACCCCTCAGGCTACTTCAGTAGCCAAAATCAATACCTGGACTGGGAGCAGCCCGCCATAAAGAACCTACAGAACCACGTCCCGACTTGAAAAGATGGTGTTTCCCTACAGCATTTCTGAGTTCTAGAAACCATTTTGCTCCAGTTTTTTAAAGGGTTTGCAGACCTGAATATCTCTAGGAATTCCAAATAACTAGAGAGCCAAAAATTCACACCCCTAGCTTAAATAAAAATCAAAGATTGCTTTCCCATTCCCTTTAACTCAAGCTTGAACATTATAAGCCACATATTAATGATGTTGAGATATCATTATCAGGATGTCTTATATTTTAAAATTATGCAGAAGCCCGAAGATATTCTGCCCAGCTCAGAACACAGCATCTCATTTGTTTTGTGATCCTGGCTGGTGTGAATGAATCACAAGGGTCCTTTGATCTTTCTGCATACAGCTTCTCATCACAGAAACCTCCTCTCACTTACCTCCTAAAAATTTTACTCACACCCACTTCTTGTCTAGTAACCATAACCTCCCACATGAAACCACAGTGACTAGCAGCCAAAAGGAAGAAACCAGTGAGGACACCTGGTTATGCTATTCAATTTCACTCAATCCAACTTCTGGAGAATCTCTTCTCAACTTCCCATTCCTCCCCCTTACTAAAAATGCCAGCAGTTTAGACAGCTCCATAGTTGCAGAGCTTCAGAGTGGTAAGTACTAAACAAAATACTGGAATGGTTTGTGCAGCAAAGCCCAGAGCAGCCATTGGCAATAACAAGTCTTTTTTCTCACTTCTTTCCAAAGGCTCTTGGGTTCGTTATCACAAACAAACAGTTCCACTTTCATCTGCCTTCAGGAGAAGATTCTACCCGCTAATTCCTACTCCACCTTTCTACTTTTTGACAATTTCCTCAGGAATGCCGTATCAACAGCTCAATGGTAATTGGTCATAGGGAGCACACAAAAATATTCTTAGGTATCACAGTGCACAAGCCAAGATCACAAAGTCACCTTAAAAAGATTGCACGTGTTTTACACAACATTTTAGTTTTATTTATTAATTAGATCCTTCAGAAGCTACCTTCCAAATGCAGCAACATTGGGGTGGTTTTTTTCACGGAAATAAAAGAATTTCAAGGTAGCTACCACAAAGTTAAGGTGAAATGCTATTAAATTAGTCAAGGTACAGCCAGTGTAATACCTTTTCCAAAAAAAAAAAAGACATTTATTTGCAAAACACTCTGTTTAAATAGCAACCAGAGCACTATCTGCAAACCCACTCAGATGGCAAGAGGTATGAAGTTGTATTTGCTGGCACAGCCTCCCTACCACGTGGCTCCATCCTTTTCAACATGCCACTTGTCTGTTCTATCAACATCATTAATTTAATCTAAGAATACGTTTCGTTTCACTTTTTATTTAATGCTTCAATACTTCAATCAACACTAATTTAAAATCCATCAGCAAAGCAGAACATATGAAAGCAAACCCACAATAACTACAGTCCTGGTTTAACTGTTACACACGTATGTGCACTGCAGCTCTGCTATCATTTCCCATGATGAGACACACCGCAGCCCCTACCCGACTGCGTATACATGGAGACAGAACATGAAAATGCTGCCCTACAGTTTCACGAGAAAGAGAAGTTGAATCTTCAGAGGATAAAGACATTCCAGGTTTTGTGATGGCTTATCCTTCTGCCTCCAAGAACCGCGCTTGGGAAAGTCCAGCCCAAATACATATGGGAAAGCAGTCAGAGTTGCCACAGCTCCAATCAATGATTATGGCAAATAAATTCACTGAAACAAATTCAGTGCATAAACAGACATTCCAACTTCGGTTAAAGGACAAGATGATTCACTGTTATAACATGGCAAGGATAAATGGAAAGACAAAGGCAGAGACGCTAAACTGAATGCTAAGACTGGAAACTTCCAGATGTCAGTATAAAAATGCCCCTGAGCCAGGGTTACTCAAAATATAAAATACTTTGGAATGTACTACAATGAGATAGTTCTGTCAGAGTAATCATTCTACCTAGCTTCATCATTTAAAGGAAGGAGAAAAAAAAAAAAAAAAAAAAAAAAAACACCAAAAGAGCACACCAAATATCAGGAAAGAGATTTTTATTTTCCCCCATTTTTAAGCATACCTTGCATTCCCAAAGTGATTTGTGACCTCTGTCTGATTAAATGTCTCCAAATCTTCTTTGAAAGAAAGGTCAGAAAAATAAATCTGGTTATGGAATAGAGGGGAAGTCTTTGGTTTCTTAACTACATTTCTGTGCCAAAATTAGATTCAAATTAATAACATAAAACTGTATTTGCAGTCTGCTCCTGAGATCTAGATGGGTTTGTCATTCTGTTGTAAAGTGAAATTCAGAATAATAGATCTGTAGCTCTGATTACTTAATTCTAATTGTCCAAGTGGTGATGCCTGGTTTTCTTAGTATCATAAATAACCTTTTTCTGTGAACTAGGGAGAACAGCACATAGGTGCAGGTAACGGGTATTTACTGGGTTATTGTGCATATTTCTGGTGATGACAAGTACTAGCTTTTTTTTTTTTTTACAAGTAGCGCTATAGTGAACAAATTTGAAAACTTGAACCAACCAAAAACACACACAACGGATATTAACTCCTAAATTACACAAGTTCTTTAAGAAGTTGTACCTATTATGTATATAATCAGATTAAGATAAGTAAAGAGGTATCAGCTGGCCCTTACATCAAGGAAAAGGCTAAGCAAGTTAAAATATTTTTGGTAAACCAACACTTCTCACTTTCCAGGTCAAACCCTTACCCATCTATTTGTTTTGAAAGACCTTGCCTTCTAAGCAAGGTCTGCAAACACACAATCACTGATTAGCAAGGCCCCAAAAGTTGTGGAGGCATCAAAGTGTTAGTAGATCTAAGCAGAAATAATATCAATGCTCACAGTTCCTGAACATACAGCCAAGAAAAATGTTTTTAGGATTTAATATCTACCTGCAAATTATTCCAGTTGATCACAGAAAAAAGGCTTACCTGCTTCAAGAAGTGCTATTATTTTATATTAAGCCACTTTTTTATATATATGTGTGTGTTTATATAAACACCTACATGAATTTCAGACATTTACTTTTACAAATGCTACAATAAGCCACATGTAAAAGTGAGGTCTAGAGAACTATGCCTCCAGCAAAACAGAAGATTTGGCTATGACTACCTCAACATGACCAGGAACATTTTTTCCCAGGAGACAGAAGGAATAAAGGAACAAGCTGACAGAAGATCCTGAAGCACATCCTTGAATATTTCAAGAAGAAATGTGTGAAGATGAAAACATCTGACACTAGAAAGCTGAAGCACAACTTCATCTCCCTTCTATAAACTGTAGAATTAATCAAGTCCAGTAGCAACCAGAAGTCATCAGCATCCAAGATTACAGAAAACAGACAGGTTTGTACAGTTTCTCCTCACTCCCCATTCTTCCACCAGTTCAGTGTAGTTAAAGGAGTTACCTTCCCCAGAGCAATAATATGCTGACTTCTCTCCGCACGCAATCTTTCCATTCCTCTCAGAAGAAATAAAAATCAAACAGAAACACAGACAAGTTTTTGTCTTGTTTTATGACAGCTCTAGACAGGCGAAGACTAAAATCAGTCAGCTGGTCCAGGTGACAAAAGAGATCTGTGTTGCTACAGCTCACAAATTTATCCAGCCTACCTGGGCATCGTCCAATATATTGGCACGTTATCAATTGATTTCATCATGCTGGCTGAAGCACAGAGGACTTCCACTCCCCAGCCTTGATTTGGCATGTTACGTAAGATGTTTTTTTAAAAAAAAAATAATTTCAGAAGTAATAATTCTTGGTCAAAAATATCACTTACGTGTACACACACAGAGCGTACTATTTACTTGTGCAGTTTTCCCCTGGTAATTATTTTAATACCAAGGACACAAAGCTACTTTTTCACTATAAAACTTTCACATAGCTTTAAAAAGGGATGTAAAATACTGTTTTCTCTCCATAAGTTATTTTTTCTGACATCGAGTAACTTATATCTTTCTGTTTCACAAATTTTAGTCACAAACTTTCCATATCTACTCCTCAAGGGAGGAGGTGTTTTCATACAAATATTTCAGAGTTTTCTCAAGCAGTACAGTAAAGTACTCTTGATTTACACTCTGGTTTCCATTATGCTACTCCTTAACATCTTCTGCTTGGAGAGTATTGTAATAGGATTCTGGCCGTAGCCATCCCTCTAGATTTCCAAGCTCTTGAGACATTTTACAGGTAAGGTGCCAACACTAACCCAACATTAAATCATTTAAAGACAGGCTTTTTACCAGACTGCTAATATTCATCAACTTAACAGTATATTGAACTTCTTGCTGGAGTCCTGACAAAGACCTCATTTACCACCTAGACCACAATGGGTAGAAACGCTAGTCTTGTTTTACATTGCTTTAGATGTATGAAACTACAAAAAAAAAAAAAAAGGGTAAAACAAGAATTTCTGTGCATGAGATAATAGGGGGGGAAAAATCATATTTGTGTTTTAAAATATCTGAAAAGTTGAAGAAGTCTCTATAACTACTTACACAAAAGGTGAGAAGAATGTCAAGGCTGGAAAATACTTTTAATTTGATTCAATTACGCAGCAGGTTTGCTCGGATGTTCACAAGTCAGCATGCACCCAGTCAGTTTACATCTTTACCTGATGATTAAATAAATGTATCTCAATCCAAATATACACAGAAATACTGTGCTTGTTTGTCAGCTGGTGTCAATCACAGCAGTGTCATTGAGATCCACAGAGCTAATCCCATTTCTTTTACCAACACAGGTGGGTGTCCCACTGAAACAGCTTTGCAGCAAAATGAGAATAAGAATGAACAATGTTACTTCCCAAAATTTAGAGTATTTCTTTTTCCCCGATAGCTCCCAGCTCTTTCATGAAAGATTTTCACTTCAGGTTGATAATCACACGCATGCATTTATGAATGAGTCAAACCTATAAATCTGTTTGCCACTGAAAACACGCTCACATACAACAATTTTATGTTTAGGTGTATCTTACTCATAAACCCTCTAATGCTTCAGATTGAACAATTTTAAGTAATTTTTCCATTCCTGAATGAAGTGGCCAATACTGTCTACAAAATCAAAATTTACATATATGTAAGTCTTACACGGGCTTGGAATAGTGTTTCTATAACTCTGAAATATAAGAAGTGTACTAAAGAAATACTACACCTTGTTTTCCTCCCCAAAAATCTCCCTGTAGCACACAATCAGTCTTAAGAGACATACACATTAGGTTTAGATTTGATTTTCAGAGTTGGTAATGGACAGTAAGTGACCTGATAAGTCCAGCACACCTTGAAAAGGATAATCACTCTTTCTTGCTGTATTGTCTTTAAGTACAGTTAAAAATTAATTGGAATACAGACTATATGTCCTGCAGTGTAATTTAGTGTTCCAGGCTGTTACAGCAATTAAATGAGAATTTAGTTCCATATGATCACTTACAAAACATTTACAAGAAGCAACTCTGACAGACTAAGGCACACCACCCCTCTGTGTTAAGCTAAATAAGAATCCAGCTATAAAATACCTCCTGAGGTAACTAATTTACAGCAGAGCTACACTGATAATATTTTAATCACAGCAGCATGCTACAGCATTACAGCTACGCAGTTATGGCAAAGTTTCTATCAGCCAAAGATTTTCAGTTCAGTTCGGCCCAACACCTTACAACACCCTGGCCCTTCTTGGGTCAGCAATAAAATTCCCACCAGCATCCCTGCATCCAGCATTTTAGTCTCTGCACCCAGGTGCTGTATAACACTGGCAAAGATACCTTAAAGATCCTACCGACTCTCTTCTTCATGTAAGTTATTCCCCACCAGCAACACTATGCTCAGAATTAACACGCTAAATATTTACAACTGTTTATGAACAGAGACTTTTATGCTCTAACTGCATAAGACCTCCTTTCCTGAAGGGTCATTTATTTTAGAGGTTTTTCAATACCCACTGATAAAAACTTCGCTCAGGCTCTCCTAATTTGTTTCCTCTTTGCTTTATGACAAGCAAGCAAAAGAGAACAGGAGGTGTGGCTGCAAAAGCACTCTAGCTCAGTAACAGCCAGGTGACAGCCAGGTGACAGCTACTGGGAGAAGCAACTTGTGGTTTTCTTTCATTTCGGACAGGCACTTGGGGTACTACTTTCACAGCAAGCCCTTTCTTCAGAACACCAGGCTCCCCATCATCACCCCAGCACCTCTGTCACCAGGACTGCAGCATGCGTGACAGGGCTCTGTACGCCTGCAAAGAGTACAAATCACTCCTTTGCCCAAATTATTTTGTCTGGAAAAAGCACAAAGTTACTCTGGGGACCAACATGTCCAACAAGCACAAATCAAAACAGGACTCAAACACAACTTAAATCGTTACCGTATCCTTGAGGGTCAGGTCAGAGACTTCTGCAAAACACACTTACTCAAGCAGCGGGTTTAAAACCCAGGGGAACAGCACAGCTAAAACAAATTCTAGTGAGATTTCCAGACACTGCGACCGTGTCTCCACAAGCAGTTGGGTTGGTTCATCAAAGCAGACAACGGTGACAGCCAAGTGGTACGGTGAGGACACGCTACACGACAGATTTGGCTCCGGGTAACGGCATTCACCGTTCAGCACTCCACGGGTCACGAACCCGAACACTTGTTTCCAAGAGTTCGTGAGACACCGCTGCCTCCCGCGCCTTCAAAGTCAGGGTCTGCTTTCGGAAGGAGCGCTCGCCTGCTGCCGAGCCTCGGCGGAGAGCATCCACCTCCCCGAGCCGGAAAGCGGCGACGGGAGCAGGCAGGGAAGTGTTGCTAACGGTGCTTCCCGGGCACTAAGGTGAGACACACGCAAGCCAAGATAAAAAAAAAAGATTCCGAGGACTCTTCCCGGACTCGATGGTGTTTGCCAGGCTGGAAATGCCTTCGGCAACCACCAGAGAAGCTGCTCTCAGAGATGCCCAAATACGCGAACGCGGCTCCTGTCCCCCCGCCGCGGCACGCAGGCAGCGAGAGGCAGAGCCCGGCGGAGTTCGGGAGCGGAGAGCTCGCCCCCCTCCCGTCGCACCCGCCGAAGGGGAAAGGCGAAGAGGCTCCCTCTGCCCCACGGGAGCCGAGCGCCTCAAACAAGTCACAGACAAGTTGGCCTCGGGGATGCCCGGCACGGACCTCGGGGCTCTCCCGTCCCGCGCCCCGCCGAGGCCACCCCCTTACCGTGCCGCGGCTGAGGCTTGCCGCCCGGCGGCTTCTCCTTCCTGCCGCCCGCCGCGCTCCGCATCCGCCAGCACGCCGCCCCCCTGCCCAGCGAGCCGGCCATGCCGCGGGCGGGGGCAGCGCCGCGCCGCGCCGAGCCTGGCGGGGANGGGGACAGCGCTTGTCCCCCAGACCGGCCGTATGCCGCCGCGGTGGAGGTTGGGGCGGGAGAGGGCAGAGCGGCGGCAGCCACGCGTTCGTACAGTGGGGAGGGGGAGCATCGGAGGGGGCGGTGATGGGCTCCCGGGACCAGGCGGCTTCCACACTTGGGAAATGACAGCCCTCGGCACAAACCTCCTCCTGCCCGCCGGCAAGTCCTCCTACAGCAGCACCTTCGCTGTAAAACATGTGTACATTACCTCCTGCCATCAACATCATGGGTTCTGCACACTCCTGACTCCATCGCGATGAGTAACTCAACCTGAGATTCCCACTTCCCACAAGCCCATGTGTGGTGAGGCAGCAGCCACGCTCCTTCCCTCTCTTCCCTCACCTCCGCGGTGCACCCTCTTCCTCGGTACAGTCCCGGGGACACCTCGGCCACGGCCTTCATCCCCTTGCTTTGGCTTCCAACATTTCTATGAACGGATCCCTGCAACGTGAGGAACAGAATATTCTCTGGAAATTGTTGCCTTAAAATCCAATTAAGCGATTTAAAAAGTTACAGGCACAGGGAGATGGAATATTAGCAATTTGCAGTTTGAAATGCAGTTGTAGACCTGAGACTTTGGCAGAGCAGTGAGTTTCCTGAGGACTAATAACGTGCATAACTGGCTTGTAATCTTGACAATAAATTCACCTGTATGTTAAATTACAGCAGCCCCCAAAACAGCCCTGAAAAAGTATTCCGCGGTTGATTTTCAACATTTCATATACATACATATATATATATGTATATGTCATCATCATCTCCACCAGGTGTTTTCCTCCTTTCTATCTGGACACTTAAATACAGAGGAAATTTATGCAGAATTTGCACTGATCCTTCTTTCAGGGAAAATAAATAAATAAATGAATAAATAAGGGAAATAAAACCTCCTTTGTGCCACTGTATTCCCATCTCTGTTTCCTTGACTCCAAGAAGCTTGTCGAGAAAGATAATTGGGATTCATTGTTACCATAACTTGAAAACCTATGCATTTGGAAACTGAATCAGAACCAAGTTTCTTGTTTTCGAAAGAGTCTCTCTGGCTTTGAAACTCAAAACAGCCAAGGTGAAAAGGAGCCATAGCATATGCTGCAGCAGCACTGTTTTGTCCTCCAGTTAAACATTATTCGCCTTTTTTCCAATGCTGATCTCCTCCAATAGCCTCTGCTAATCCCTTATCCATCCTAAACCCCGGATTTCCCCCCAGCTGCACTGCCACACCTGTGAACTCCAGCTCCCAGAAGTGAGTCAGTCCGATGTCGTCGTCTGCCGAAGCTGTTGGTTTGAACACGCGGCATCAGGGGTGGTTTTCATTAGCGCTGAGAATGATTCATGCGAACAAGGATCGCTGACCTTGACCAGGCATGTACAGATACACCCCGTGGTGATGAATGTAATAGAATAAACACTTCGATATGACTGCTTATTCCCTCTTGTAATGTTGTTCTTGCCCAGCTCCGTTGCACTATAAATAATGAGTCATTTGCTTACCCTCATAATATCGCATTTAGAAACCTGCTATTCATCTCCACTTGAAGGATCTTAAATAAATATTGTCCCAAAATGACTGATTTAAATCACATACATTTCTATTACTTGATCTTGTTTCTGTTGTTATTGATGAGGACGACACAAGTGGGTGTGTGGTGTATCATGTCACCGCTGTTCCATGGGAGGATGGTTTTTGTAGTGCATCGTCTTTTGTTGAATGTGCTTTTGTTATATTTTTTACACAGGGGAGGAGAAAGAAAGGAAAACAAAAGAAAATACATCTGGAGATAAAGCTGTTTTTGCAAAGGATATGAAATTCCTACAGCAATTAGCTGGGATGCAAATTAAGAA
Organism: Heliornis fulica; assembly: GCA_013399135.1. NCBI lineage: Eukaryota > Metazoa > Chordata > Aves > Gruiformes > Heliornithidae > Heliornis > Heliornis fulica. Next base: position 147,789 of record VXBZ01010933.1, on the reverse strand, counting down.
TAGGGTATAAAAAGTTTTGTAGAGAGAAATATTTTTAAAAGATATAAAAATACATAGCATACAAACCAAAGAATTAGCAAGAAGGAAAAGTCTGCAAGAGTTGTATATGGAATTAATATTCCAGAACAGGTTTAATAAATAGGAAAATGCAAAAAAGTCTTATACCAACCCTTAACATGCTTAAATTTTACTTTGCAAAGAGGTATTTTGACAGAAAGTTCCACAGCTGAAAAAATATATTCCCAACTCCTTCTTGGAAGATTCCTTTTTCCATGATCAACATTTAATATCTTTGCTTTTTTTTTTTTTTTTCTTTTAGGCAGTGAAAGACACAAGAGTCTTGTGAAGTCTCCTCTGGAGACATTCATGACCAATCTAGACACGTTCCTGTGTGATTTAATCTAGATGATCCTGCTCAGGCAGGGGGGTTGGACTGGATGATCTTTCGAGGTCTCTTCCAGCTCCTAATATTCTGTGATTCTGTGAGTCTTCTTAAATATTATTGTATAGCATAGTACCTGTGATTTAAAGGACCTTCACACTTACTTATAATATGCTGCCAAAAGGTGTAATGGGGAATATGAGCAGCCTGTATTGAAAAGGTACAGATATCATAAAATGATAATACTGAAGTGTTATATGACACCTCTATGTATCAAATTGTCATTCCCTTAGTGTAGCATCGTAAGTTGCAGGCTAATTTCTGTTTATGTTTCCTGCTCATTTAATGTTGAAGATGTACAACTGTTTTCATATATTAACTTGGGGCTGTTTTTCCACTGGTGAAGGAGTATTTGGATGTCATATCTCTGTTTAATGTGTCTTTGCACAGACACATTAAACAGACTGGGGATTTGAATACGTGTTCTAAATTTTGCTTATACTGCACTGACTTATTGAGACCTTCACAAATAGCAGCATTGCCATACTTGCATTTTTGCTTAGACATCTGTTGTTTTACCTAAGAATAATATGGAATTCATTTCCAATAGCACCATATCTCAGTGCTGAAGTTGTTACACTTGCTTCCTTTGGGAAGGGGAATACGTAGTACCTTCTGCCCTGTCAGTCCATCTGAGGCCACGACCTCAAATTTGTAAGGCTTCAGCTCAGCCCCATGGTAGCAACCCAGATCTAATCTGGAAGCCCCAAGGCAGTTCTGCCCATGCTCACCCTCCAGTCCAAAACTTGATGACAACATGCTTGTAATTTACCATCAGTAAGAGTTTCCTCGGCATGCCTTTTGCTACCAAAGATAACTTCTTCTGACCTGGCCAAACAGAGCAGACCTAGAAGGGGTAAAAAAGCACTTTACAAAATGACACCAATTCCTTGCAGATCACCACTTCACATTCTGCATGGGAATCTGTGCCCTTCCAGAAGATGCCTCCAGCTTTTAATGGATTATGCAAATACACTTATGATTTTGTACAAACCAGGCAAGAGCAGAATAACAGCAAGAATATTTTTCTGGGCTAGCTTACTTGCCTGCAGCTGCCCTCCTCTGCTTCGTGCACGTGCAAAGCTGTGATAAAGTAGATAAACTGGCACCTGTACCACAGCTTGCTCCTTCACAGCAACCTCAGCTATCTCCAACCATCGCTTTGGGTCAGCCTGTGTACTCTCCTATCATGCTTCCTCGTGCTAGAGGAATCACAAAAACAGCGAGATGTCTTTGGGATCAGCTACAAGGCAGGGCAAGGAGCAGGAGCTATGCTGTGGTGGACTTTGCCTTGGGCAAAGCAGTGTCCACCCCCCTACAACTCTGTAATTCCCAGTACAGTCTCTCTGAGTCTTTTATGAGCTAAGAGCAGCTGTGCATATGCTGGCCCCAAGTACAGACAAGAGACAACACCTGTGCAGTGGGGGGCCACCAGCTCAAAACCACAAGAGCACTGCTAGCCGAGGCTGTTTGAGGAAAACTTCAAGGCCAACCTTAAACAAGTCATATTCCTTGCTTCCTGTGCTCATATCTGTTTTACCTAGCTGGGGGTAGCTTTAGAGGATGAGATATTAATCATAAAAGGGAATGTGCAATAAAGTCAGATCTTAGCACTGAAAGCCTGACTAAAAAGACAGCTGCTATAATTTTATTTTGAATAAAGCAGAAATAGGGATTTACCTTTGTATCTACAAAGTTTAATTTTCAGGTTAACATATCCTTAAAATCCAGCATCTACTTGACTTCCCAGCACCAAGTGTAGTGGATTTCTACTCAGAAACTAGGGAAAAGAGGCTGTAGCTATGAAACTCCATCATGCTGGGAAACGACATTTCTGTTCTCTGTGCCCTTGCCGGTGTTTCTTTCCATGCATCTCTGCTCCCTCAGGTAATATGCCCAACAGCAGAAAACGTGTTTTCCAGCAAGTGGAAGTGAAGGAATGCATTTCCAACGGGTAGGGCAGAAGACACATTTCATACACTGCCCTTTTCATGCCACACAGAGTTTGATCCAGTTGACTGTAAAAAGAAATTAGGAGCCTGCCCAAGGGTCAGGCACAGTTAGGCACAATTCCCATTTCATGCAAGGACGGAATAAGTACGGACATGCAGAAAGCTCACAGGATAGAGCTTAGAGCATTTCAGCTCTTTTTCTGGAAGCTCAAATTTGAAATGATCCTATTATGTGTTGAATGACCCGCCAAAACTCCATTTCACTCAAACATTTACTCAAATCTGATCAGAGGGAGCTATGTGAATTGCAATCTTGTCTCTAAGTCATCATTGTGTGATACAGCTGTCTGCTCATTTTTGTCTTCCAATACACTGAAGAACTACAAGATTTTTGATCTCCGGTTCATTTATCCTAGTCATGATGTTTAAGATATCGAAATATTTCACTGTTACTTATGGAGTTTGAGGAAAGTATTTGTACATCACTGAGTGACCAAACATTTCAGAGAGATAAGCAGGTATCTCCAGGCACCACCATTTAGTAGCTCACAAATAAACCATGAGGTTTCTAAATGAAATAATAGATGTAAAAAAACCAAAACAGATATAAAGATTAACCTGAATATTTACTGTTCTTCCAGGTCAGTTTTGGTGACCAAATACAAAACTACTGTAAAAGATAACTCTGCTTTCAGCAGTGTGGAGTTATTGGAAGGGTGCCTCTTGGTCCCTCATATTAGCTAACGAAATGGAAATGCTGCTCAAAAGCTGGATCAGAAGACAGATAATCTTTAGGATGTGCAAGAGTCAGGATCCCAAGAAGGCACGCTGCTTTCAGGTATTTACCAGTGCTTCTGCTTTGGATACCCCGTGGAATAGCATTTTAGATAAATATAGAGCAAAAGTATGCACAGGGATCTCTAAGAAAATAATTAGAAGGTCAGTCATAAAAGGCTAAATTCAGCTTATAATTACCTGAACTACAGAATTTAAGAAAAAAATTGCTATGGTAGATCTACCTTCTGCTTCTTTCTGAAACAAAATAGGTTTCCCCTGAATTTTCTTGATTCCTTAGCAAATAAATTTAGCAGTTTGAGAGAAATTTCTCTTTTTGACACTTCCTTTTTGACACACATTTTGTGTGACCTGCAACTCTTACCTTGTTTCCTATGTTGATTATCAGTCTTTCTCAGTGTTCAGCTTGGTTCCAGTTATAAACGTTTCCCTGTCAAAGTCTTGGAAACACATTTACTGTTCTTTATTTTAAAAAAAGTAGTAGTAATATAAATTGGTTTAACATAATATAACTGATGATAGAACCTGGACTATGAATTTGGTCCTTAAAGATGTTAGCAGAGATATACAGTCCATATCCTAACTAGAGTAAAGCCATTGCCCTGCAGTGCAAACTTACCTTGGGAAAGNAAAAAAAAAAAAAAAAAAAAAAAAAAGGCCAGGTCTTTTTCACTTGTCATCTTCTTAAAGGTTCAGTGAGTCAGACCCAGCCTTAGCTTCTATTTGCAGCTCTGTAAGAAACTCTAGAAAATGTATTGCTAGGCGCTGCAAAAGGAACGTACTAAATGAAACATTACCTCTCCCGGCAGTGCACCTCCCTGCCAACAGCCGCAACATCTGTAACATCCCTCCAGCATACAGTGGGTTGCAGGAGCTTGAAGAAAACCTCACGCAAGTTTTATGGTACTAGCAACTGCAAATGGTTTGTTTGCCCTTGGTTTCTATGACCATAATTCAGATTGTTCCTGCTATTCCACTGGAGTTATGCTTGAATATGGCATCTGAGATTGGGTCATAGCTGCAGCAGCTAAGAGTGGCTCAAATACAGGCCATGCAACATCCTTACTGAGCAGCATGTTAATGTAGCTAAACTCATACAGTTACGAAGGCCTAATCACCTATTAAATTCACTACAACTACATTATATGGTTCTTCCCTGAATTTTAGTAAAAAACTATTTCTTTATGTCATTTTGCTAAAGAGGTTGTGCTAGTGTGAAGACATGTGGAGTAAGAGAGATTTGCAAGTTTTAAATATTTGTAACAAAATTACATATTTTGGTCTGGTTTTTTCCCCTACGTCAGTAGCCACCCAATCATTAAAAGAACTGCTCCGTTAATATTTAAAGTGAATACAAGTAGGTTTCTAACAACCACTCCAATATAACTTTAAGAAACATTTTGTACTTCTCAGTAACACCAATGGTGATTAAGGAACCAAACCAGAGAAATTCCTTTGGAATTAGGTATAGAGGAAATCCCTGATCAGTAGTGTTAGTTCTTTTTCCTTTGGCTGGTTCCCTGCTACTCACCATTTAAGAACATTCCTGTAAATTCCCAGTTGCCTTCATCTTTCCTCAAGACTTTTTGGTGCTTTCACTCACCCCTAATAGAACTATTTTTGCTGAGGGTTTATTCTCTATTCCTTTTAAATTTGTCCCCATGCAGTGTCCAGGGATCATTCAGAGTCGAGGGGAAAGCCAGAACTCTGTCACGTTCAGTATCTGCATTCCAGGACATTGACACTGACGACCTCACCATCCAGCAGAGCATACTGGCAAGCTCCTAGGTTATTCCAATATTACTGCGTGACACTGCTTCCTTCTTTGATGTGCTATGAAGAGAATGATCACCACCATACACTACACATACATACTGGGGGTTGTTGTCAGCATTTCATCGCTGCATCAGCAGCAGCTGGGGCTCTACCACCAAGCACAGTTCTGAGAGATGCATTTTGGACTCACCTATGTGATCCTTCAGTCTTGGTCAAAGCAAACTTTTCCACAGTGCTGGATAAATAGAAGAAAAAAAAAACCAAAGCTGAAATATGTGTCCTGTGTAGGAAACAGGGAGAGAAGAAGCAGCTTCTGTTTTACCTAACACACAAATGAGCTGTATAAACACACTGCTCTCAGAAGCTGTGTTACTGACCTTGGGAAAGCAGTGTTCCTCTCCAGGGTTGCTTCAGCTTGTCACATCCAGCCTCTGTCTTTCCTACAGACTAGAGATAAAAATACAATTTAAGGTTTGACACCTCTTGAGCTCCCAATATTTTTTTTTTCACATTGAACTTTAATAGCCACAGCACTAAGGGATATGGAAACACATAATGTATCAGGTACACACCATGGAACCACCTCACTTTTAAAAACTGTCAAACCACAGAAAGACCACAACTTCTTTTTCTTTTTTTCTTCTCCTGTCTACCTGCAGTAAAACAATACTATACACATGTATAACTGCTCCAAATCTGATCTATAACTGTTCAAAATCTGCCTGTTATTTCTATTTCCATCTCACATTTTTCAGCATGAATACATGAGGTTTTTCATGATTTCATAACTCTACACCTCTCAGAGACAGAGTTATATATACCATGATGTGTAATTTATTTGCTTCTTAAATAGTTGGCAGTTCATTTCAGCTAGTCATTGGCCCATGCCAAGATAAAACAAGCAGTGATTCTTAATCTTAATATGGCATTTTTATCCCGTGGGATACCTATGGCATGAGTTTAGTTTAATGGAAGAAAAAATAATACCAGGTCACTCCAGTCTTCAAAACACAGCCCAAGAATAAAAATCTAGGTTTGCCAAAGAGCAAAGTCTCTAAACTTTATTTCTGAATAAGATATTTTTCTCATGTTTTTTCACAACTCAAACTTGGTAAAAATTTGAGCACAGCTGCACACACACAAAAAGAGAGATAAATATTGAAAATTCAAGCCTATGTACCGAGAGTCTCTCCTCACTTCTGGAAACACTGCTGTAAGAGGCCAGAGACAAAAAACCTAAACAGCAAAAGCTACAGCAGTTCAACAGAGCAATGCAACATCCTCTTAGACTTAGGCACATCTGGCACTGGAGACAATCCTTCCTCTTCTACTTAGCCAGAAATATCAAATATTCATTCACACAGAAGAAAACAGTTAGGGAAAATATCATCTTTTGCTGTGCAACTACCTAATTTACAATGGAAACCAGAAGGTATGCGAAACACTACACCTGATAACTCAATTGACTTCAAAGGACTTGGGACTTTACCCAGAATTTTCGGAAGTATTTTGGACAATCTAATACTGAGCTAAGGTCAATATTAGATTAAAATCTAAAAAATACTGATTCTGTGAAATTTTCATCTTAAATGATGATTCTGATTTCAGCGAGTCTTCCTGTGTGAACAGCAGGATTGAGTATATTCAGATGTTGGATAGCACATAGTATTATTTATTCTGATATAGTAGAAGTTCATCAAATTGATCTACAAACACAGTAATTAAATTCAATGATGTTTCAGAGAATGGAACTTCCCTAACGTGTACACTATGATTAAATTTTCTAAATCATACATGGTAGCAATTTTAGGTGCAGTAACTGTAAAGAGCCTGGTAACAATACGATAAACCACTTGACATATTAGGGAGTGTTCCCTGCTTTGGAGCAGGTTAATATTTCCTATATCCAAATATCAAAGGGAAAGAAACTCAGTTTAGATCAAAGCTCAGCCTACCTTATTTAATTTCTATTTCTGTGTCTGTCAATAGGAAACTTGGCTCGGTAAAAACACTAGATGAAATCTAATACATAGCACATATCTAAGACATAGAAAAATCACATATAATTAAGAAATACAATGTCTAAATTATCAATATTTCGCTCCCAAAAGAGAATTGGTAATGTGCTACATGTCTATGGGAAGACTTGCATCGGAGGTGGATTCAAAGGGAACTCTACAGAGAATTAGAAAACTGGCAGTTCACAAAGCTATTTAGAGACTGCTAAAATACAGAAATACTCCAGGGAGCAGAAGTAAAAATTCCCAGAACTCTTCCTAACAAAGTGATGCTGACTCTCGTTTCTTCCATGAAGCAAATACATAACTGTTTGCACACAAGAATTTATATACCTTATAACAATTATGACTCACATTCACCTGAAACCTGAAAACATGTTACTGCCTTGGAAAACTCCACAGGGCCTATGGTTAATGTCCATTCCTAGAGAGATATAGATTTAATTTCGAAATGGCAGAAAAGGCATTTGAACAAAAAATTGTCACTTTCTAAATAAGTATTCCAGCCACTTGGCTATCAATTGAAAGGGAAATTTCCTTTTTCAGACATATTTTAATTTGCAAATATATTTAAAATAGCGTCACAGGCTACATCTGTGGGGCAGAATGCTCCAAATAGTTCCTGCAAACTTGTTTCTCCTAGGAGGTTTTAACCAGAAATACCAAGTGGATCTGGATCCTGACTGAGTTTAGGCACCAATCTAGGTACTTGTACCCTTAAGCCCCTGAATTTTCCTGGCTTCCAGTGAAAATGCAGAAAGAACTTCAGGATTTTCAGCTCAGTCCTATAAGTACTTATTCTTGAAAGCAGGGGATTTGCAGGAACAGTCCCTTAACCTTTCATGTTCCGAGTTTCACATGCCAGAAAAAATTTAATAGACCATTCTGTGGTTTTGAAACCAAGCTGAACACAGACTTAGTGCCAGCAGTTTTTTTAATAATTTCCTTTACTATTAGACATAACAGCACATTGGAAGTTTGAAGTAAAACTTGCTTCCTTGATTAAATATTATCCTCCAGCTATTCTGACCTGCAACCCATAAAGAAAGCTCTAGAGTATATGCTTAAGCACGCATACAGACCCATTAACTTGACAAAGCATAATGAGAAAATGAAATGAGAGTTTATGTTTCTTTAAGTTATTCCTTTAACATTGTTCAGAAGGACTGAACAATTAAATGTTTCTTTAGAGAGATACGTTGAGGACATTGTGCTCAATCACATGGATTTTTTTCAGCAGAGGAGACTTAATGGTAAATTCTGCTTTTTCACAGATACTGGAATTGTTCAAATGACACGGATTTATAAGGAGATGTGGAGGGTCTGAGAAAGTCAAAATAAAAAAGAAAAATCATGTGTTGGTGTACAGGAAACTTCCCATATAAATTTTTACTCTTAAAAATCCTCTCTTTTTTGGGGAACATTTAATCAGCTGAGAGAATGAGTAAAAATGCTTGTAATCTTAAAGCTTTCATAGATTCAGCAACTGATATTCAGTAACTGTTATTTAGAATGTGGTTTCTTTTTCTTTTCTGCCCTAAGGAGAAAAAAAATCAGATAACCATTTGCAAATGCATATGGCATCACATGATTAATTCTCTTCCCTATCCCAGAAACACATGCATAGTGAAAGTACTTCATCCAATTACTTAGAAATATCATTTCTACCTGCCTAAGGTAATGGGAGGTATACCAGTGAGATAATAGGAGAGAAATGGGTCCCTTCCAACTCAGGATATTCTATGATTGCTACAAAGTTAGGTTTTGGTGTGTAACAGTTAAGTAGCTTGTAACATGGAATTATGGTACAGAATTTCATTCAAGAGTCCTACATTTGACCACAAGCTAGTGATACCACTCTCAGGAAACTAGGATTAAATGCATCTTTAGACCAAATGAGCAAATTGAAAACTCGCACTGTTATTCCTTGTTTTCAAGAAACAACAAATGACCCAGTTGCTGTCTGTTTTCGGAAGATTTGGTTCCTGACCTAAGGAAGTAAATTTTTGTATTTCAAAAAAATCAAGCTCATTATTTGCCCTGCATCTGTTATATATTTAATTACAAAACAGACCTTTCTGTGTTACAAAGCTAGCTGTAGATAAAACTCAATTTCCTATCATATACTCTAGAACTACTTCCAGTTAAAATATTTTTTGTGTCCAAGTAGCAAACACAGGTGTGTGTGCTGCAACTACACATAAAATGAATCATTAGTTCAAATTAAAGCCTAATTTCTTTGAACTATCGGTACTGGCAATGTAGTTGTTTAGCAGTAGAAAAAAACACATCTGAGATATAATTTTAAAGAAATTATTTGTCCTGTATAAATAGGATCCTTCTCCCCTCAGCACCTAACTTGAGCTTGGGAATCTTAGCCTGTTCCTGCCAATTTTGCCTCAGTGACTCATTTTAACTAAGCTTTTTTGATATTGGTGTTTATGTTGTTTTTATGTTCCATGGTGCTGTGCCATTTTGAGAGCACAGATTGTATTTTTATTAATAAATTAGGATGCATAGAGTCATTCAGTCATACAGAATTACTAAGTGCCCCTCTGGTCTTTTCAGAAAACCTAGAAAGAAATGTTAAAAAAAGAGGGGGTGGATCAAGAAAGCAATTAAATTGGGTTAATTGACGTGATTCTGGACTCAAAAGTGTTCTCTTGGCTCCAAGTCCTACATTTAATGAAGTATTTGTTTGCACAATCCATCTGTGTGTAAGTGCTTGAGAAAAAAATAGACAGAAAGTATAAACATAGCTTTTAATAGATCCATTAACAAATAGATAAGTTGACATTTATCTTTGATATGTCAACTACAGATGAATCTCATTACTACATTAACACATTTCCCCATAAATTTCCCTTGGGCACACAAAGCTTTTTTACTGCATTTGTTGTCTTGGACCCAGCCCATCATTAGCTATACAGTTTTCAGCCAGGGAAATAAATCCTACAGCTTTCTGTCAGAAAAAGAAAGTTTTCCCCCATCCTTTCATGTTCATTGATAGGATGCTCAAATATTCTTGCAAAAACTCTATCCTCAGAGACCCGTATGGAAGGAATAAACTCCCATCTTCTCCAAACAAAGGAAACCTTCATCTTTTCAGCTGTGTGGCACAAATACATTCTGCCATGTCCATGCATAGACAAGACCTATGTAAAGGAATCACAGAATGACTAGGTTGGAAAAGACCATTAAGATCATCAAGTCCAACCATACCTGTCCTCTCCTAAACCACATCCCTAAACACCTCATCTACCTGTCTTTTAAATACACCCAGAGATGGTGACTCAACCACTGCCTCTTCCACATCCCAATAACTCATTCAGTGAAGAACCTTTTTCCTGACATCCAATCTGAACCTGCCCTGGCACAACTTAAGGCCATTTCCCCTTGTTCTATCACCTGTCCTTGTAGTATATGCGTTTATGTGGAATATACAATAGATACTCAAGAGTGCACATACATTTTTCTGTATTGTCACAGTACCTCACAACTATTTCAATTTCCACAGTGTTTCTCAACTTTGCATGCCATGTCACTTGGGATTCCTGCAATACAGTTGTCAGAGCATAGGTGAAGAAAAATCTAGATAAAATTAATCGTTTATAATTTCCCCTCTTTCGTTCCTCATTTCCAGAAATCGTGTACCTTTCTTTCCACTGAGGCATGCAGAACTGACGCTACTTTCATGCAATGCTTCTCGCATGGCCACAAAGTGAGCCTGTGCACCTTCTGCCTTCACGTGGTTAGTCCAACCATAACTTTCAATATTGGCCAGGACTCCTGAGGATCATGCTCCAGAGCTTGGGATTTTGCCATCCTCTTGGTTCATGATGCATTTCAAGCAAATCTTTGAAATTCTTGCACAATGATGTTATCCATTGCAAGACTTACATCTTTTTTCCCTATACAAGCCTTAATCTAACTTTGGATTTACACAGTGTATACTTGCAGTGCCCCATCAAGCCTTACCTTGAATATCTCCAGGGATGGGGCCTTCACCACCTCTCTGGGCAACATGTTCCTGTGATCTACCACCCTCATAGTGAAGAATTTTTTCCCAATATCCAACCTAAATCTACCCTTTTTTAGTTTAAAACCATAAACCCTCATCCTATTGCTACATGACCTTGTGAATGGTGAAATTTTCACCCATAAGTTGTGAGATTTCCATCCAAAATCCTCAGTGGGTACTACATGGAAAACATTTGTGTAGCTGAGCAGCAAGTACGGGCAAATCCACCCACACCACAAGTCACTTAGCTCTTTTGGAATATTCCTAAAATGGTTAACAAACCTTGGCTGAAGTAAGGCTATACATCAATCTTTCTCTTGACAATGCAATTCCAGTGAGCCTGGACTCAGCTAACTTCACTCTTTGTCATTCTCTTTAAGCCAAAGCATGTTTTTGAGCAAAGAGAAAACTTCTCTATGAAGGGCTGGTGGAGACAACAAATCCTTTATGAGTAAATTTAGAGCAATCTCTCTTATTAAAGTGTCTATAAGTTTATTTAAGACCTATCTCATAAACATGTTTTTAAATACATTACACTGCACAGTTAAGTCACTACAGGTGTCCTTCTGCAAAGATGATTTTTCTGTAGGATATGGGAGGAATATATTGGAGATGACTTCACTCAACAGAAAGTGAAGTTTTACATGGTTTGGGTAGCTTCCTACTTTCGACACATCTTCTGTGTAGGTAGGTGAGGTACAGCTGAGCTGAGCTGGCTTCACATACACTAACCAGCAGCAGTAAGAAATGGGAGACCCAACCTAGCAACACATGAGAAGCTGGATCAAGGCTGGAAGTAGTACAGAAGTGCTGTGCGAACAGCTTTCATGCCAGTAAGTACACTCGTAAAACACTGCTCCGTACATTTTATCTACTCAAATCTACATCAACTCGAGGAGATCTGCACCAGGCTTCAGAGCTCAAAGCTGACATATCCTTACAGAACACAGAGATAATTTAATCTGTTCTTCCCCCTGCTTGTAAAATAGAAGTGGAAGTGTTTATATATAAGCTGTACAAAACACAGGACCAGAGACAAATGAGTTGAGTAGAGGGAGAAAACTGAAAATTACACCAGATAATGTAGAACAATCTACAAGCACTGACTGCTTAATCAAAAATAAATAAACTAAATAAATGTAATAAGCAATTATAGAAAGTTTTTGCATGATAATCCACATCTGGTCTATCTTTTCCCGGTAGGTCTTCATTTACAAGTTGGAAGTTTACTGTTCCTTGGGCTGTGGGTTTTTTCCCCTATAATTATCATACTGGACTAAATATTATCCTCTTAACATAAAATGCCAAAGTACACCACTTAAGTACTTAATAATGCATACCATGTATCTTCAGAATACATAGCAATGGCAATTACTGTACTAAAAGTAAAGCAGAAATACAAAATGCTGCATGTTTCCATAAAGAACGCTCAGCTTGCAACTACACAAACAAATGTATATACATTTCCATTAAGCAAAAATGCTCAGTTGGACTTCACAGGGTTTGTGTCTGCACATGCACACTCACAGGAAAACATTTAGAAATGATGATATTTTTCTTACATTTCAACCTTTTAGTGCTTTTCCACTGATGCATTCTAAAAAAGTCAGCACCATTTTTAAGAATCTCAGAAAGAAGTTCTCCGAGGGCTTTTGAAATGAAGTGTGACAGCTATACTGCTAAAATACTAGGCCATATTTTCCTTTGAGAAGGTCTATTACATCAAAGTTTCTAAACAAGACTAATATGTTCAGATATATTAGACATTATTACAAGATGTCCATTAACCTCTAGTGATTTTATTTCAATATAACAAGATGCTCAGCTTTGTTAGCACGAATTTTTGCTGAAGGTTACTGATCTGCATTAGTTAAAGCTTTTTGAAGAAAATTTGAAAAGTAGCATCAAACAAAAGTTCTCTTTTTAAAGAAAACTCAAAATCCCATTTTTGGTCTGATACAGAAAAGAGCTGGCCAGATTTATTTATACTTTTATTTTACTGAGACCAAAGGAAATCACGTCACAGCCAAAGGGAGGCCAGATTGATGGGATCTGTACAACATAGCATCCATGCAAACCTTAACTTGTACACTGAAAAATGATTGTTCCATTTTTGTGCCAGATTATGGATCTGCCCCTGAAGTAGTCATAAATAAAATTAAAAAAAATTAAAAGGCTATGGAAGAAAATCTGCTGCAGGACTCCATTTGGAATACATGACCTAAATTAGAGCAGAAATCTCATTGATCTCAAACCCATGGCCCATGGGCAAGAGGTCCAACATTGTTGCCAGTGAAGTCAGTGGCAAAACTCCTACTGTTTGCAATGTGAGTTGGTTGGGGTTTATATCAGGCTTGCATCAGAAAGACCTGCCAAGTGAGGACCAAAACACATGCTGTTCACAGTTTGAACACTATGCCCAGTCCTGAGTGAACACCGACAGTAATAGCCTATAATTCATCCCTAATGTAAGTGCTGAAATCACTGGAAGTGTGCCTGCTTATATTAGGCTGGAATTTTTTATTTTATTTTTTTTAGCTACTATGCCTTAAAGTATTTGTTATCAACTGCATAAAATACACTATTTAAGAACATATGGCTTGGCAAAACATCACCCTTTGCTTTAATGTTTCTGGAGTTTGAGTTAGTCTTTTAAACTGTTGTGGGAAGAAAATAGCTGAAGAGTAAAATCACAAGAACAGTTTGAGATACGAAAGCATTCTTACAAGAGACTCATTTTTAAAGGTACTCAGTGTACTGTTAAAAAAGTGGGAATAGAAGCAGCAAGTCAAGCATATGTGTACCAGTTAATATCTGCCCGAGTAGCTCACAGCCCTCCACTCACTTATTTACTGAATTTTTTGCTTTGATGACTGTCTTTCAGTCTTTGTAGCAAAGCTGCCCCTGTACACATGTATCTCCATTGTCTTCTTCATCTGTGCAGATGAAAAAGAACTTTCATGTAGTTGTTAGGTGTTGGGAAGATGTTTGTAAACAATTTCATCTGAAAAGGACAAGTAATGAACCTGAATGCCAACTTCTGTTAAATCAGTTGTTCGATAAGCTTGAAGTGAGATTCAGAGGGACAGGAGAAAGGACAAAGTCACTGGGAGGATATAATTTAATACTTAAAAAGGAACTTAGAAGCAGATCCCAGCTATAATTCAGACTAATGTTTCATTTCATTTTAAAAGGCAGTCATTAGAAAATGCTTTGAAGCATAAGAACGTTTGCCCATTGGGCTTCCTGACTGGTCTAGGAAAGGAAGATCTCAAACAGTTTAATAGAAAGTTATGTAAAGGTCCAGATTTCAAGATAAAAATAGACAATGTACTATGCAGAATATTATCATCACTTCTGTTGCCCTTGGGCTTTGCTCTGCAAGTGCTTACTCACTTAAAAAAAAAAAATCCTTGTGTCTCCAAACCCCACTTACTTTCTAATTAGAGTATTATTACTTACATGAGTAAGCATTTGCAGGGGAAGTGCTTTTGCAAGCAATTTGAGAGGGGCCAGCAAGTGAATGAGCACTGGGATGGAATAATCCATTTAGCTACCCAGTAAGCCCGGGTATACCCGCCTCCTGCCCTGCAGGCAGTAAATTACGTTTCTGAGTAAGCAGGACTTGTAATCACCAACGGCCCCTACACAAGAACTACATGTGCTTGTGCAATTACTATAGACCAAAATAAATAAATAGCAAGCTGTAAGTGTCTGACAGAATTTTGGGAATCTGAAGGTCTCAGGTAGTTAAACATAAGTAAAGTTGTGGATTCAGCTCCAGTTTGGATTTGGGATCCACAAAGAAACGCTCACATAACAGCTAAGGTGCACTGTATCAAGTAGTACCCCAAGAAAGGGAAGGCTGTAGTCCCTTCACCTTCCAGTAAATCCAAGAGCTCTTTGTCTTTATCATGCTCAAAACTAATTTTTGATAAAAAGTGAATAATAAAACATTGTCCTGAATTGATCATCAAGAAAATAAAGAAGGCTGTCAAAAAAACACCAGAATTTAGTACCAGATGTATATAGAATCATAGATTTTGGGGTTGGAAGGGACTTCAAATATCACAGAATCACAGAAGAATCACAGAACATTAGGAAGGAACCTTGAAAGATTATCATCTAGCCCAACCCCCCTGCCAGAGCAGGATCATCTAGATTACATCTACAAAGGGATGCAACCATTATCCCTAGTCTTATCACTCTAGAGCCTTGTAAATAGCCCCTCTCCAGCTTTCCTGTAGGACCCTTTAGGTGCTGGAAGGCTGCTATAAGATCTCCCCAGTGCCAGCTCTTCTCCAGGCTGAACAATCCCAACTCTCTCAGCCTGCCTTCTTAGGAGAGGTGTTCCTCTGATCATCTTTATGGCTATTCTCTGGGCATGCTCCAACAATTCCCTGTCTTTCTTGTACTGGGGACCCCATAGTTGAACACTATGGTAGGTGAGATCCAGGTAGGATCTCAGAGTGGAGGTGAGTGGGGAGAATCACCTTCCTTTACCTGCGGGTCATGCTTCTCTTGATGCAGTCCAGGATACAGTTGGCTTTCTGGTCTAGAAGTGCACATCACCAGGTCATGTTGCACTTTTTACCAACCAATACTCCCAAGTCCTGGTCCTCAGGGCTGCTCTCAATCCATTCTCTATCCCACCTGTATTATGCCCCGAGAAACCAGAGGTTAACAGAAGCAACAACAGACTGTATCATTCCAGTTATGTTAAATTTAGTAGATAGCCAGTGTGGCTGTGTTTCTGAGTTTCATGAGATTTTTGCATTGGTTCAGTTGCCTACACAAGCATCCAGCATCATCTGAAACCTCTGTTCTCAAAAATATCTGCACAGTAATGGCAAAGATAAGTCAACACCTATAGGAGTCCACACTCCAGGGAAGAGCAGCTGAAGAACAAGGGATACTGCAAAGCATATCAGCACCAGATATCTAAATTTTGGAGACTGAATCAAGATATCCTGAACCTGCTCAAGGTGGGCCACCTAAAGCTGGTAGCCCAGGAGCATGTCCAGAGGGCCTTTGAATACCTTGGAAGGATGGAGACTCCACAACCTCTATGTCCATGCTTGGTCACATTCCAGGGAAAAAGCATTCCCTGATATTCAAAAGGAAACTTCTGTGGTTCAGTCTGTGCTCATTGCCACTGGTCATGACTGAAAGGAGCCTGTCTCCATCTTCTCCGCACCCTCCCTTCAGGTATTTATACACATTGATAACCTCGTGACCTTTCTCTTCTCCAGGCCGTATAGTCTTGACTGTCTCAGCCTTTCCTCATAGTTCCATCTCTTGTACTGGGGATCCCAGAGTTGGACCTAGCACTCCAGATGTGGCTTCACCAGTGCTGAGAAAAGGGCACTTCTACTATTCTTAAAGATATCCTAAAATACACACCTAGTAGAAAGCAGCTTTCCCCACCCCCACCACTCACAATTTACATGTAGGTTGAAAATTTTTCAATCCTGCATATAAACTAACAGGAAACAGTTGACATGTTATTAAATTTTCTGGCATGTAATTAAAAAAAAACAAAAACAAAAAACAAAAAAACAACTCCCTCTACCCAACGCCCCCCCCAAATAACCAAAAAAAACCCTAAACCCCAGAAAAATGTCAGACAAAATATGAAAAAAGTAAATGCCCTAGTGTTGACCTCTGCTAGTTCACGTGCATATTTTCTATAGATAGTTTCTTATACAGAGCTCAAATTTGAAAAAAAAAAAAGCCTTCATACATTGGAGAGGAACGTCAAGACTTACCTGCAGAGAGAACATCATAGTAGAAGCTAAATAAAATTATGAAATCAGTTCATCTTAATTCATGCACAAACAAATTACTTTTCTCTATATTGCCATATTGTTCCTTTCTCAACATGGGCATGCTAACTCAATCATTTATTGTCAGTCAGTGGCAAAACTCTCAAAGGATGAGATTAGTTTACCCTAGAAGGACCCTCATATATTTAAAAAAATCAGCTCAAATTAACTTTTAATTTCCCGTTGAAGCCAGGGAAGAATGATAGCCACAGTAAGAGAGTTACTGAACTTTTTATGATGATTGTTGCATCAAATATACAAGAAAATTCTCAAAGCACATTGCACTGAGTACCCAAGTTTAGACACAAAATGAGGAATTTCAGAAGCCAGATGCAAAAACACCGATACTTTGAAGACTTTTCTGTATATTGGATACAGAAGTCACTTGTGAATTCAAGCAGGTGGTAAGAAACACAGTCTCATTTCACCTTCAGAATATAGCTTTCCAGACTCTCTACTCTGTAGTTCCTCATGTTGCATTCTCTTCTTATCTCATATACCTGAAGATGCTACTTTCTTCAGTGCTATTTGATCCATTTAGGATGTTTAATTCAGATAATAGACTCCTTTTCAATTTTCAAGATCTATTCTTGATGAAGCAGCATATGAGTCATAAAAGTAGAAAGTCCCAGATCTGATCCCTCGGGAGTTTATCTCAGTCCTCTCCTACCATGCAAAGCTCAGAGACATTGATTTTACAGCTGAAAAAGGAACATTGTTTGCCCTCTGCAGAAAATATATGACATTTCAAACACCTGACCAGCTTTTATTGAGACTGATTCCTACCGAGGAAGCTTTTCACAAGTTCAATCAATATTCATCCTATGGCTTAGTAAGCATCTCTTACAAGTAACAGGTTGACTGTGAGAGGTTCAGCAAATTTCCAGCTCCCACTCACCACCTAGGATACATAAAAAAACTCACTTTGCCAGTACCAAGGGTTTCAGAACCCCCAATGTCGCATCTAGCATGAGAGCCAGAGCTGTCAATGTTCTACAGAGCTAAGGAGATGTGTGATGCCTCTCTTCTCAGCCCTTCAAACCATGCCAATATACCCCAAACCTGAAATGATGCAGGAGAAGAGTTCAGGGCCTCCTGCTGAAACCAGTGCTTTATTCATCCCACATAGCTTCTGCTTGAGGAGCATGTAGGGGGCAGATGAATGTTCCAACTTAGAATCACAGAATCATTTAGGTTGGAAAAGACCTTTAAGATCAAATTCATCTCTTAACTGCCAAGTCCACCACTAAACTATATCCCCATGCACCACATCTACACCCCTTTTAAATACCTCAAGAAATAGAGACTCAACAACTTCCCTGGACAACCTGTTTCAATGATTGACAACCCTTTCTGTGAATAAACTTTTTCCCAATACCCAATCTAAACCTCTCCTGATGCAATGGGAGGCTATTTCCTCTTGTTCTATCACTTGTTACTTGGAAGAAAGAGAATTACACCCACCTGGCTAAAAAATTCTGTCGGGTGGCTGTAGGGAGAAATAAGGTCTCCCCTCAGCCTCCTTTTCTCCAGTCTACTCAACCCCAGTTCCCTCAGGCACCCCTCATCAGATGGGTGCTCTACACCCTGCACCAATGCCATTGCCATTCTTTGGACACTCTAGCACCTCAGTGTCTTTCTTGTAGTGAGGGGTCCAACACTGAACACAGCACTTAAGGTGTGGCCTTACCCTGTACTTGCTGAGTACAGGGTACGATCACTTCCCTAGTCTTGCTGGCCACACTATTGCTGATACAGGCCAGGATGCTGTTGATCTCCTTGGCCAGCTGAGCACACTGCTGGCTCATATTTAGGTGGCTGTTAACCAACACCCCCAGATCCTTTTCTGCCAGGCAACTTTCCAGTCATTCCTCCCAAAGCCAGTGGTATTGCCTGGGGTCCTTGTGAGTCAAGTGCAGGACTTGGCACTGAGCCTTGTTGACCCTCACACAGTTTGTCACAGCCTATCAATCAAGCCTGTCCAAATCCCTGTGTAGATCCTTCCTACCCTTAAGCAGGTCAAAATGCCCACTCAACTTGGTGTCATCTGCAAACTTCCGGAGGATGCACTCAATCCCCGTTGTCCTGATCATTGACAGAGATATTGGAGACAACTGTCCCCAGTACTGAGCCCTGGAGAACACCACATGTGACTGGTCACTATCTGTATTTAACACCATTCACCACAACTCTTTGGGCCTGGCCATCCAGTCACTTTTTATTTTTTCCCCAATCCAAGCCACAAGCAGCTAATTTCTCTGGGAGAATACCGTGGTGAACAGTGTCAGAGATTTACTAAAGTAGACAACATCTACAGCCTTTCCCTCATTCACTAAACAGGTCACTTTTTCATAGAAGGAAGTAGGTTAACCAAGTAGGACCTGCCTTTCTTAGACCCAATCTCTCTGGGTCTGATCACCTGGTTGTCCTGTATGTGCTGTGTGCTCAAGATGATCTGCTCCATAACCTTTCCTGGCACTAAGGTCCAACTGACAAGTGAGTTGTTCCCCAGATCCTCCATGCAACCCTTCCTGTAAATGGGCATTGTGTTTTCTAACCTCCACTCAACTGGGACCTCCCTGGTTAGCCAGGAGTGCTGAGAAGGGAGTGACACATGTTTGATGGGGAAAGCCACTGCAAGTTTCAAAGTCCAGAGTGACATAGGTATGCCACAAGCTGTTGTAGCTCTTGAAGTTAAATTCACTAAAACAAGAATGGGGGGAGGTAAGAGCAAAGAAAGATCGATTCTTGGCTATATTTTTTTTTCTTTTTGATTTAAAAAGCATATCGAAACTTTACCAAAACCATCCTTTTCTCATTCTGTGCCACAAAAGCAATGCCTTTCATAAAATTTTCTTAACTCATTATTATTCTGATCACATGGTTATAAGTAAATAGCACACTTGTTCCAAAAGTATGACTGCTTATCCACTTGGTTAAGCAGAATATCTTAATGAGCAGCAAGCAGTCAGTCTTTTTTAAGAAAACGTGAACCAGGAGACTGGGAGGCATTTTTGAACAAAATTCATGTGATTAACATGCAAAACCCTCTATGAGCTCAGAGAAGTCAATGGATTCAAACTAGATCTGGATTTGTCCCAGTGCTTTCTATCATTTGCAGTGATAATTAACATATTTGCAAGGCTGGCTCCAATTCCCCAGCTGACTTCAATTATGTCAATAGATTCCGGAGGATTAATTCTATACAATAAATGAAAATATAGTTACCAATATACAAAGGTGCTCACTAAATGGTTTCCAGGGTATACCATTTTCAGTGTTGTATAACTAGCCTACTTTGTTAATCTATGTCACCAGAGAGTTAGCTTGCTGCTCAACTAATACAGATGTAAAAGAACTAAATCTCTTTAAATAGAGGAGATGCTACAGCTTCAGCAAAGAAAACCAATCTATTAAGAAGGTTGGTTTTTTTCAGATGACTTTCAACAGGCCTTGCGGGCTGCTAGGTCTGGCAAAAATGAACATGTCAGGTTTCATTGAAAATCACTGCCTGGCTAAAATGAGATCTTGAAAGATGAGGCACCTGCCTTATTAATAAGAACATCACAAGGATTTTTGTTTTGTTCTGTTTTATAGATGCAAAAAATGTGTTCCAAACATCATTTTAAAATGTAAACAAAGGTTTTAAAACAACTGGAAATATTTTTTAAGGATATCCCTCTCCCCCCTCCCTGTCACCATAAGCCTCATAAATATAAGACTTCTACAGTGAAGATTTCCTCTTCCTTCTGTTTTGGCTCCAGGGAACATCTACAGAAAAATAAAACTAAATCTACAATATGAGGGAATCAAAACCATAAAATGTGAGCAGCATTAATGGAGAGACTGCTGAAAGACCAGGCACAAATCTCACTGGGGGCAAGACAACAGGTACATTAACTTAACTGCAGACTTGTTTAAAACCCAGAAAAGGCACAGCTCAGCACAGAGGCAAGTGATGGAGGTCCACAGGCTAAAAGGCCACAGTTTTAACACATGTGACAGCTGGTAACCTGCAGTCCAGTCCCATAGTCCACCAGATCCCACTGGGTCACTGGCAGGGGACAGTTAATCACAGGGAAAGGCTGTGTTATTTCTTGTAATTTCTGAGACTTCTGAACCCATTAGGCACTGAGCAATGAAATTTGGTATGACAAACCCTTTACCCACCATTCAATGTACGTGCCTCTCAGCTGGATCAAATAGATGTTTATGATGATGCAGCAGTAGTGGTAGCTTCAAATCAGGAGATCGAGAAATGTATCTTCCATTCAATTGAGATGCGGTGGGGCAATTCACAGACCTGTGTCACAGATATAATACTGAATGGGCGGGGAGTCAGGAAACTCAAAGTGAGTGTTCTTGTTCCTACATCTTGTTTTCTAAAAACTGTTGAAAACATATTTAAAATCTGTGTGAATGTGACTGTTAGCTGTGGCACATCTCATAGGAGAGAGCAAAATAATTTTGAAGAAAAGCACATTGTCTAACCTTGCTTCTCATTTTGCTGTTTGGATCAATTAGCTCTTGTAATTGACTGCTGCTTGCAGTAGTAATAATTTATTTTTTAAAAAGATATTTTGTTTACTTCTACTTAAAATGTGTAAAATCTAGCAAGATAGTATTTCTAGCTACTGCTTTCTTAGAAGAATAATGGACTAACAACAATGTTCTGCCTATCTTTCCCAATCACTTCTATTTTTCAAATTTCTAAATCATCAAAAATACTAATTACTTTATAAAACATTTCTTTTTCATTCCCACATGTGTCTATATATATGTATCTATTATCACTGAACTCATGGACGTATTGAAGAAAATCTGTCAGTAAAAGAGAAGGCTACAATTTGGGAAAGAAATGAAGGAAAAGGCAATGCAATACAAGATTTTATGCATTACTACCAGCATAGAAATAAGGTGTGGTCCCAGTGTGACATTCATTCACACGTCTGCCCTTCAGAATAGAAATATTAGATAACATCTTTATTCTGTTTGTCCAAAGCAGTCATCTCAACCTCTGGAGTACATACCATACTGTGCATAAAACACGGGGCAATCACCCATCCACAAAGGACTGTGTTCTGGTTGTGAGGGAGGTACCATCCAAATTGATCAAATTGCACTCAGCTAAATTGCTAGAGTTTAGCAGAAGATAAATAATCTCACCACCTTCAGAACACACTCCAGCAATGCATTATGGTGGTTTGGGTTTTCATTTCAGCCAGACCTGCCTGCCAGCAGTGGCACTAATGAATTGAAGTCCAGCAGCAAGTTTTTACTGATACCAACTTCAGTCTAGTGCATGGATATAGAATTGTTCTTAAATTTGACGTGTGGTTTGAGGAGTTGAGGGGCTGCTTATTCTTGTTTGAAGATTGCTAATTTTTCAAAATTGCTTTACAAAGACAGCAAGATTCCTGTGAGGCGTCTTTAGAGCTGAAGTAGTTTCCAAAAACCTCCTGCATGCCCCTCATCAACCCTTCTCAGCTCCTTCGTGGCAGATTAGAGTGCCTCAGTTTTGGCAAAACTCGGGGTCTCCAGCTGGCTGCTCTCCATATGGCATATCCTGCAGCTAGAGCTCTTGTCTCTTTCATGGAAAAAATAAAAATTTTAATGAAACTGAACCTCATGAAAATACTTTGTGGAGAGAGTTGTGCTTCCGCTTAATGATCTCACAAGATATTGCAAAAGTAATGCCATTCAGCCTTTCAATTACTGTTATACCCATGTTAGTTCAGGAGGTAAAACAAACTAGGTGATGACTCAGCATGAGTAAGCAACAGATGAGACTGAAGTGGGGATGAAGGTCCTTTTCTCTGTAATTCCCACTTTGTACAGCAGTACTGAGACCTTACAACAAATATCTTGGCAACACAGTCCACTCAAACTGTTGATCTCCGCCTCCATCTCCTTTCATCCTTCCAGTCTTAACTGCATTTCTTCCTTTGCCTGAAAAACCTGCACGTGTCCTGGGCTTGGTGTCGCCCCAGCCTTGAGCCCTAGTTTTTGGTTCTCTCCCACATAACCTTACTGATGCTTAGTTCCAGCTGCTTCCTCAGGCTGTTCTGCCCTTCACTCTGATTTCTTACTGCATGATTGCCCTGCCTCACTTTTTTTTGCCCATGCACAATGAGACCAGGTTTTTTGTCCTCTGTCCGTGATTATGGTGTCTCAAACCTCACACTACCACCTCATCCAACTTGGCAACTGACATCCTAAGCATTGTGTGGTCTAGTGGTTTCACAGACCACTGACAAGTTCTGAAAATCACAGCCTGGAAGCCTTTGGTGTTGACACTTAACCAAGTTCATCAGCAATCACACACAGAAGAAAAGGAAAGCCTTCCTTTAACTGTCTTTAGTTGACCGATCACCAAGGTGGAGACTGCTCTTGAAACCACACGCTTTCCCACAACTCATCATGATTTCCCACAAATCATCATAGATTTACTTGTCAAAAACAAAAAAAAAACCCACCCAGTTCTGCCCATAAAGGGCCAATATACCAGGGGAATAAATATGTTTTTAGCTCCTTCATTTAAAATGTTCCTGAAATACAGAAAACCAACCAACCAAACACACAAGACGTGTCTCTCTTTGGCTGACACATACCTAGTTTTGTCAATGACACCCAGAATTTTAACAGTGCCCAGGGCTGGTTCCACTTCCTAATCTTTTTTTTTTTTTTTTCTATATTTCCTCTGCGACATTAATGCTACACTTTTCCCTGATTTTAGAGAGAAGAAGATAGACCAAACATTTCTATTGGAATTATCTATTGTATTATGTTCCCCTGACACTAATAGACAGTTCATATAGATATCAAAGGTCACTGATACTGCTATTCTTACTTAACAGCGATCTACCATGACCAGTAAAAAAGCAGGGGAAAAAAAAAAATAAAATAAAAAAAAAACCAACAAAGAAACAAGATCTATTTTACAGACATAATAGTGTTCTGTCACTTTATAATTTCAGTCACAGCTGTATAACATACAATATACCCAGCTGAAGGTTATGACAGAAGGTTATGATATTCCTCATCATGTAATAGAAAAGAGACATGTTTATAGGGAAAAATATTTTGAATAGTCATAGACTGTGACAAGGAAAAGAGGTGTATCCGTTTTTCATGAATTAAACATTGCATTTACATGAAGAAAGACTGCAATGTTATTTTTGGATTTGATGCAAGTGCCATCCTCAAATCAAGCACTTTCATTGTGCGTGTGTCTGGCATTTTAACTGATGCCACATTCCATTGAATCCTCTCTCCCTTATCTTTCTTTAATACCTCTCATGAGAATATCTGTCTTAGCAGTTTGGAACATGCTACAGCCAAGACTGATGATTAAAACATGACACTGTGTGTTTGGATCTCAGAAAGCCTCTGATGAAAGTCTGATATAACAAGTCCCTCTCATCCCAAAGATGCTGTGTAGCGCTCTAGTGGACATTGTACACAGGGCCAGTTAAAATGCAGTCAGGCTGACACTGCTCATAAGTAAATCTGGCTATGAAAAAATGACCATTAATAGCTATGAGGAGCAGCTCTTGATTTAACTGATTCCTTAGAAATACCTTCACATGTGTCTCTTCAGTTTTGTACACCAATCTTATAAAGTAGATCTCAGAGGACACTAACTGCCTATTTTCACAGAAAAAGTAACTGACAATAAGCTATCTTTTTTCTCATTTGCAATCCCATTCATTCAGCTTCTTGGGGAAAGTCAGAAGAAATGAGGCACTAGTAGTGATCTAATCAAAGTAGACAGTGGTACAGAGCATGAGGATCAATAAATGTAGTTTCTCCAGGAGTGTAATTACTGAAGATCTAGATCTGCTTTGTAGTAAACCAACACAGACTACTAGCAGGTACATGATAAAAATTTTAAAAGAGGAATATAATTAGAGGTAAGATAATTTAATATAAAAACTATTAACACTAAAAAGGAAAAGAATTAAATATTCTAGTATGAGTGATTTGGTTTGCTTTTACCTTCAGGACAGACCTTTCCTCCTATTACATTCAAAGTCCCCTAAACAAATCTGTCTCTTCTTCTACTGTTTAAATGAACTTTATGCTGTTAATTAAAGAGATGGAGGGTACTATCTGACAACCTATGGGCAAAAAGAACTGTATACACAGTAATTACAGCATCTGGTTACTTCAAAAAATATCAAGACAATGGAAGCAATCTGCTCCCAAGATGTTAATTAGTTTCCACATAAGAAAAATGATTCATGATAGATTTAAAGACATATGATGTGGCAGACAGGAGAATGGATAGACACATCATCCAGCTGTAGCAAATACAAAAGTAAGACATTCTGCATCCTCCTTTGAAGAAGACCAATGCATTAAGCTGCTTATGGGGATAAATTTATGTTTATGTGCTTGAAATAGATAGTAACAATGGTATTTTATTTTAGTAAAAAAATTCAAAATAGGGAAAAATCCAAGGATAAAAAGAAACAAAAGCACTATTTTACCAAATAGCTATATGAAGACTGACCTGTGCTCAAGGCATTACGAAGTATTAGTGGAGAAAAGCTGTGTTTGTGGCACATAAGATGCTCATCTAATTCAGGCATCACGGTAAATCTAAGGCTGATGTAGTATCAAAGATCAGCACACAACAACTGATGTCCTTTTATGCAAGCAGGAGAACTAGAGCAATCATTGACAAATATCCCAGTCAGACAATCTAAAAATGATAATGAAGGCTGATGCCATGGGATTGCCTCATACAAGTGTATTGTTTTGCGCAAGTCCCATCCCCTGAATAAACATGTTCAAGGAGACCTACAAATTGAGCATTTCAATCAACTAACAATACAGCAACAAAGAGATTTTAAAAAACATTTACTTGGAGAATACAAGGATAAATGAAGGCAGACAAGAGGGAGATTCTTTTTATAAAAAAAAAAACAAACAAAACCAAAACAAGCTTATCTGAACTATCATGTTCTTGGATATTACTTCCCATCCTAAAAGTCTTTCAGATATTTGATCATTTCTTGTACAATGATCATTTTTCTACTTAGACATATCCTGAAAGCTTTGCATAGTCTGACATGCACCCTGTTACTACTTTGATTGCCACCTCATGAACTTGGAATTACCACCAGGAAAGTTTGATTATTCAAGCTTACCTACTTGTATTAAAGCTGCTGATGATGACAGACTATATGTGGGATTCTTCAGCAATACTTAAAAGATATGAGAAGTGTGTGATGGGCTTGATTCGTAACTGCTATGTATTAAATACAGCTGCATCAAATTTTGTGATGTTCCATGACTATGATTGAAAATTGTGTTATTGCACTCTTATGAATAACTGTGCAGTGAAGATGAAGCTTAATAACTGCACCCTACAGTGGTATGCATCCTTGGTGTGGGGAAAACACATGCTGTCTCTGAGGTTGTTCATTAGGATCTCTAGAGAGGCGGGTTTTTTTAATAAATTTGATTAATTAGGTAGTGGACCTCTTTTTCTAATTTCAAGGCCAACTTACTGTAAGAAGTCTTAAGAATCTAAATTTTCTAAAGAGAGAGGATTTCTAAATAATAGACTATATTTTGGCAAAATTGATGAGAGAAAAATATTTTGCTTCAGTTGCCCCAAGTCAAATGATTTATGAAAGATTTTTCGACAAAAATCAATTTTTTGTTTTAAACTTCTATTCAGAACTGCCTCTGCTTGGCAGTTACTAGCCTTGGCGTTCCTCCAGCTGTCAAATATCACTAAAAATGAAACCTTTGGCTTAGATTTTGCTCCTCATATTTAATAAATGGCTTAAGAAGTAATCAAACTTGCACTCAACCTGGCAGAAGGCATTAGCTGCAAATAAAAAAACATTAAAAACTTTTTTTTTTTATTACAGTATTGGCCTACTAAGGAAGAAGTAAAGATTGATTAACAAATAAGAGCTCCAGAAGGTTATGCCCCAGGACACACAGCTGTCTAGCCTGGACAAGGAATACCTGTGGCAGTCCAAGGGTATTACCCTCTACAATGGCCTTTATATTGGATTCTATTTAATGTACTGCATGGCCTAGTCCTTGCCATCTTCCAGAGACTCCTGGGACATAATCAAAAAGCAAGGCAGACATAATTTAAACCATTCTAGCACTCACTGACTTTCCCATGGGCTCATTAACCCCTCTCCCTCAGCAAGTCCAGACTTAGGTAAAACAGCTGCGTCCTCTAAACATGGTGAGTGCCCGTCTACCCATGCAACTAAAAAAGCGCGTGTGTTGAAGCAGAATATGGAGGCTGTATGCTAGTCATGGGCTAGGGGCTGGCTGTGGCCCCGTGACAGGCACTCCCTCTGTTGTTTGGCAGAGGAAGGCTGAAGTTGTATGTCTCCCACAAACCTTTTTATGAGACTTGGCATCCACCTGTTTGAAAGGTCAGACCCTCCTGCAGTACAGGATTCAAGCAGAAATTTGCAGATGGAATGAAAGAAGGTAGGCATTTCCTTCCACTTACCTACTTTTTGCTGTCTAAAGCCTTGTCCTTGGTGTTAGGATTTCAGAGGAATTAATAGCTCATCTGCAGTAGACACACGTTCATTAATAACAACAAAATTTAATCTAAGTTAAATCTCTGTAATCAATAGAGTTCGGATGGATTTATACTGCAGTTTGCAAACAGATTCTAGCCCTTAGGTTGCTTACTATACTATTTTTATGCTGTGACCTATTTTAGTAGTTATCTTTGGAGAGGAAGGTTTAAGTAAAGATCACAGTAAAAAATGTGTCTCATTTCTATACTTTACACATTATTTCATTTATTAAACAGCCATATATATGTGCATTTAACTGAATAGGTATGGTAAAAATTAAGGAAAAAAATTCTAAAAATACTTGAAGTTTAAAAATAACTTTATTCAGCTATAGCTGGAGCCTTCAGAAAGGTTTGGAGATTTTCTGTTGTATTCAGATACCAGCTTGCTTTATCTACATGACTGCTCTCTAACTTAATCCCTTCTTCCAGTTTTAAGGGGAGAGGCTTCAGGTAACCTAGAATAAGTATATTCATACAAGATGTTACAAAGAATTTTTCATGCATATGTAAAAATGTGTTGAATAAACCCTTTTAGAATATAAAAAGTTCCATCCATATAAAAAGGACCATCCACAGAAATATTTAGTTCTTTATATGTAAGCAAATGAAAAATTTTAAAAGAATTTTAAAGAAACCACATTTACTATACTGTTTTCAATATTTCTCAACAAAATGTCTGTTTTATTTTACCACTGTGAACAAAGTGAAATAATATTAAATTCAAAAGCACTTCAATATTCAACATAACCTGCCTAACCAAGAGGGAAATCAAGTAGGATTTGGGTTTGGTTGCTCTGAAAATGCAGATTACCTTCACACTTTGTGATATGTTACTGAAAAAAAAAAAAGGAGCGCGAACATTTCAATCCTATTTTAAACAGGATCTATGAATAATCTCTGGACTCATCAATCCATGTCAGATCTAATTCTAGTGATTTCTTCCAAAATAGCCCAGGCCACACCAGCAAAGTCTCCAGGCCTGTATTTCACATAACTGCTTCAGTACGGCTGAAATTTTCCCCACTCTAGTCTTTTGACAAGCCTGTTAACAGCATTGCCTCTCAGCACCTAGTTCTGACCAAGCTACCATTTCCAAAAACAAATACAAGTAAAGAAGTTTGGGGTTTTCTTTCATATCAACATTTATCTAATGTTCTCCCCTCCCATGATCTAATATCTGATTTTGTCACTGGCCCATTCGTGTCTCACATGCATACACCTCCATCGGGCTCTTTCCTGCTGTGCTGCCATACTATTCTCCAGAAAAAAACCCACAACATTAACACATCTTATTGAGTATCTTATTGATACTCATATGCTCATTTTGCACATCACTGCATTTGTTTTCTTACTGAGAGTAAAACATTTATCAGAATTTGTTAGAGCCAGCTGTATTTCACTGGGTTATGTTTAAAAGGAAGAAGTTTGATCCAGACATCATTCTTCATAGTACATCTGCTAGTTCTTCTAAAAGGTTTTTACATTTTAAACAGCATTTTTGGTTTATTCTTCCTTTTACTAGCATATATAATGGTCAAGAATTGTTTACAATATGCTTACTAGATCTAAAATCATCTCATGCTTCATTCTCCAGCTTTGCAAAATGCTCCCTCAAACTCATGAAAATTCTATAAAAGATTTAGAGAGCTCTGTTTTTAAATCTTTTACAGAAAAATGCTAAAAGGTCTCTTTAATCTGCCTTCTTTCCTTCTGCTAAAACTCATACTAAAAATTCCCTTTGTTCTTTGCAAAGGGGTTTCTGCATTACAATGAGGGATGTAGAGTCAAGTTTATATAGTATTGGAAAATACTAGAATTAAAGTTTACAAAATACTACTTATGCTTCAGGATTTGATTCTAAAAAAAAAAAAAATTAAGGTAAATAAAGATGGCCAGAAAAATTTCAGTGTCAGGGGAGGAGGGGGAATGTTATTTTTAAAAAAACATATATTGGTCTAGTTTCTACTCCAGAAGGGTTCCTTTATAAAATAAATGATTGAAAAACATATTTTTGTAAACAGCAATAAAGGCTTATCATCATATTATGAACTGGCTTACTATTTATTCTGGTCATTGATGAAAATGTAAATGCAACTCACAGTCAGTGATTGCTGCTACTGAGAAAGTGCAGTGAAAACGTATCTCAGTTCTGAAAATATTTGTGTTGTGTGTACAGGTGGGATCTTTTTTTACTTTAGTTCTAGACACAAAAAAAAAAAAAAAGTGAGACCCTCAGTCTGATCCCTTTTGTAAAGACTGTTCTCTAACATTGTTTTATTGCCTGTGAAGATGCAAACAGGCCTAAAATCCATAATAATTAGCTTAAGATAACTGGCTGAGGTTCAGGCAAATCATCTGATATCAGCATTTCTTGTTACTTTACACAGTGAAAGGAGAAAATTAGGAGGGATAATCTGCAAATGCAGTTTTGTTTACTAAGATTTTTTTATGTCCACCTTCTAGCTTTCCCTGTGTGCTCCAGTCTGCATCCTTAAGGACACACAAGCCACATTCAGCATCTAGGTGTTGAAATTTGTGGGCTAGCTATAAGCCAAAATTTGCAAGGAGAAAAAGAAGATGCTGAGAAAGAGACAAAATAACTAACCCCAAGTCCTTCCTGCCACTCTGCTTTGTGTCAGAAGAAAGATCTGAGCCTGGAAAGTTTACTACATCTGTTTTTCAGGCAATGTACCCTTTGCAATTTAGTCTGCATTTAATAAATAGGATTCTTCAAGCGATATCAGTGCATTTAGTATCACTAGTTTCTGCTGTATTCCAGCTGATAAACTAGCTAAAATGGGAGCACACTACTGCTTATCTATCTACCTGAACAGAACTTACTGAGATTTTATAATTGCTGTTTTTTACTTTCACCTAGAAATTATCATCTAACCAGTGACTTTACTGCACAAAAATAGGTCACAGTGGGAGTATATGCTACCTGGAAACTGACACATCACTTATATGCTCTACGTGGTGCTTCAATTCAGTCTAAGACAACACATATCTGCCACTATTAAATAACATAGTAAGAAAAAAAAAAAAGAAAGAAAAAAAACGTGCACTAAAACCCAAAACCAAATAATGTAAACCCAAGACAGTATTGTCTCTATTTCTGGTTAACAGACAATGTTTGGACCTTTTTGCGCTGTTATATCCTTCCAGCTTGCCTCCAGCAAATGAGCATAGACATATCCACACGAGATCAAGAAATACACCCTGCAAATTGTGGTTTGTGCAGAAGGATCATAGAGGATGAATCAAATAATGGGTACATTCAATTCTCTCCTTAATGACATCGCTGTATACAACAATATTACCTATATGGAGTAGCTGTGTTTCCCACCAGTCTTTATCTCAGTCTTGAACATTGCTGTGAATATTCCACTTGGCTGCAATGAAAAGAAAATAGATGGAAAGAGTAACATGAGCTACAGGTCCTTTAGAGAACATTTCTGGAATGTGTGTATGTGCATGTGTGTTTATATTTCCACACACATATTTTTGTTTCAACATTTCTTTAAAGCTGCTGAAATATTATTTCTTTAATGAAACTATGGTCTGGTAAACACCAACATTAAAAATATATTAACTGCCTTATAATTACAAAACAAATCTCAGTAACGACTGGTAGTCATTTTTAAAAATCTTGTTAAATGTTTGAGAATGGGACTCACTGTGAGTTCTTCAGTGAATTCAAAGGAAGATATCATTTTACCTCAGGCTCTTTAAATTACTGCAGCCAAGTACATACACGTACAGTATAACATACTGTAACATTTGGTTTAAAAAACACAGTTAAAAAAGTAGCTATGGTCACAGTACATATCTGCTTTCTTCACAAAGATACGCATATGGAAGTATGGTTGGAGAGAGCACAAGAGTATCTTTTAAAATAGTAACACCCTTAACTCTTTTCAGAAATCGTCATTCATTTGGAAAGGCAGGGGAGTGACCTTCAGCATGTTTGGGTGAAGCAGCCAACTTCTATTCCATTGTTTTAAATCAATCATTTTGCCACTGCCTGTAAATTTAGTGTCAAAACTGGTTCCACTGAGACTGATGGTAAAATATCAAACACATTAGTAGGGTAGATTTACTCATTAATTGAAATACTGACTACTTATATATTAAATTATATAAGATTCTTTTAAAAAACGCAACTATACCAAACAGTGAAATGCCATTCCGTTTTCCTCCCTACAATCTGAAGAAAAAATTGCACTGACTAAACACTGTGGGGTTGACTTCCAGGAGCCTACACACGAGAGGCTTGCAACAAACTCTTAGTTCTGCTCATTTTTTTCTTAAACTAAATATTGTAAAATCTATGAAACACACACACACAATTTCCATTTCTCCTACCATTCCAAATCATGATTCAATATGCATCAACTGGGCTTCTGTCAACATAATTGGCTACAGCAGTCAGATTTTCAGAAGAGCTTAGCTTCAGCTTTGCCACCAAAACAAATCAGATTATCAGAACAAGTTCTGCATACAAGATGCTGACTTCTTTGACAAAATCTCTGCACGAGTGTCATGGTTGGAGCTGATTGATGCTGGCCTCTTCTGAACATTTGACCTTCATCTTAGTACCAAAGTGATGCCAAATCCTCCTTACAAAGCCCATTCCCTGATTGTCTTTTCTCCCTGTATAAATCCACCCTATTGCATCTACAGGATTAACAGAATAAAATAGGATACGGAAGAGATGCCATATGTAGTCCGGCCATTTCACTTTGTACCAGTTATCCCTGCTGCTCACTGCTCCATCCACAGGAATATTTACTTTAATTATTGAAGAGTAGAAACATCAGAAAAGACCTTCTGAGTTAATTTGCCTGTTCTTGTGAATTTCTCAAGATGGACTTAGCCTAAAGAGTAAACCTCTAGATGTTGATGTAGATTCACATTTTGATGGATTTTTTTATCTATTGCCAATGTCACTGTGAAAGTGTGCATTTATTTGGGCCTAAAAACAATTTTTATTTATAAAAAGGTATCAAGCTGCCTAGTAGGCATCAGATTCAGAATGATGGCACAGAAGAGCATGTTTGGTTGTAGTTTCCCTTCTGTCTTGTTAGCTTATTATATTTAGTGACTTCTATGAGTATTCCATCTGCTGTCCCTGTAAGAACCACGTAAATACAGTTCTATTAATATAGGAAGTATTTATATCAAATTAAATATTGCATAGAAAGGCTTATTTTGTTACTGATTGTGATCGACGTTAACATGAAGCTAAAGGGTTTTCTCCCAGGAACAAAGAAAAATTGGATATTTATAAGCAATCTTTCTGGTGACATAAGAAAGGGAGATGTGAAGATTTTGCAGAACCATGTGCCCTTTTCATTTACTACCATATCCCAGAAGGAGAAAGAAGGTGGAAAAGATTACAGATAGAACAGGTTTAGAGTTTAATGGTAGAAGACTCTTCACAAATGCCAAAGACCATCAGTATTATTAATTTAACAGTGGCCTCCCTGTATCTATTTCTAGTCTTCAACATTTCCAGATCAATTGAATTATGAGATTTGTGACATGAGACTTTCTCAAAACACACATATAAATTAAACTTGCTGTTGGGATGGTAGAGAGATACACTTCAATCATACTCAACTGACCACACTACATAGATGTTGATGTAAACCCACTTTTTGATGGATTTTGCATTGATTGCTAGTGCCAATGTAAAAGTGTGTGTTTATTTGCACATGGATTAAAAGCAAGAGCTCAGAAAAGATTGTTTGGACATGAAAACTACAAAGTTCTTCTTGAACATATGAAGTACAGGTTAGTTGTATGTTAAAATTATACCAGAGAAGACAAGGTAGAAAATAAGTAAAAGCAATTAGAATATCTAGATGTGAGTCAGCGCACTGATTCTTGGTTCCTTTTCTTTTCTGAAGTAAAAGATTTGTTTAAAACTAATTATAACTTGGGATGAGCGTCAGTACACTGTACAGTATAATAGTAATATTTAATACAAAGAAAAACCCCAGCATAGTAGAAAGTTAGAAATTATAATTATTACAGCATCTTACTTTTCTATGGCTCAATTTAACTAGATGGTTGGCTATGAAAATATACACCATGGTTTTCCAGACAAGATGCTGTAGAAGAGGGAAACAAACCAGAGTCCAAGAAGGGAAATAGAATAAAATAATGGAATGCCCTTCGCAGGGCTAAGGTTTTGTCTGAGAACGTGCAGAATGCAAAAGACAAGAATTTTGTCTCCATCTGTTAAGACAAGATCACATTTTCTGGAAAATCTGACTTCAAGAAGTAACATTTGAGACTATGGACAGAATTAGGTATCTTCTTTGTGACTGGCAACAAAGAGATTTGATACGCTTTTAAATGCTGCAGCATTTTCTTAACATGTTTTACTTTGACGTTTTACCTGTTTAAAACCAGTTGAATACAACTGAAAATGAAACAGTATTTAATCGTGTGTTAAAGCAAAACATCCCACTCAGTCTGAAATCAACATATGCTTTGGGGTTTTGTTTACTTTTGAGGAAAAGAAAAATAAATGTGGGTTTTCCTTGGGGCTGTCCCTTAGCATTCATGTTTTGGTTCCTCAGGCAAATTCTAAATAAAGAGAAAAAAAGAAAAGCTACTACCATTTCACAGAGCTGTACTCCTGCCACGAATTGCTAAGCCATTAATGGTCTGTCGGTGAGGAACCTTGGTAGGAAAATCACTCTTTATCAAGTGCTCTTTCAAGAAGCTGTTTCTGAACCTTAATTTTCACTCATTTCTTTCACAAATAAGACTTTAAAGGTTTTGCCGCGGCTGTTGCACATGACAGGGGCACACGATAAATAGCATAGTGTAAAACCTGCTAGCTTTTCACGAGTATTTATTACCTTATAGCACAGAGGAAAAGATGGAACTTCATAGCAGTTAGCAGTAATAGCGACAAACCAGCCAAGAAGAAACAAATACATGTAAAATAACTTCAGTTAACTCTTACTCTGATGGGTGCAGTCACACTGCTTCTGAGATCAGGGATGCTTGTTCAAGCTTTGCCACCGACTGCAGTGAGCTAGGAAATACCCATCACTACATCCTGCAGCAGCTCCCCAGCCAAAACACACAGTTAAGCCCAACACACATAACCAGGCAAATCATACCTGGCTTAGTGATATGAATCCCAGCCAAGCTCCTACAATTGTCCCAATGTTGTTATCAACTGAGTAAATTAATATTGCTGACTCAGTGCAACAAAGGTGATAAGAGGTGACAACAGGGAGGATTCATCATTGCTGGGTTAACACACACTTTCAGTGAAACAAAACTGGTCTCTGTGGAGATCACTTGAACGGACCTGGACCAGCCTTCCCTCCTGAATCACCTGGGTTAAAAAAAGCAGGAAGGTTCTCCTCCTCCTGTGCAAGCCTCCTATCCTCTCCCCAGCTTTCACTGACCTGGTAGAGTATCTAAAAAGTATCTGCACTGTGGATACTCTACTGCTGGTCTGGGAGAAAAAAAAAAACTGTTATAACTCTCCATAGAAATTAAGTACTTCATTAAAAAGTACCTATAAACCTCTAGGAATGTACAGCAGAAGACAAAAGGCAAAATAGTCAAAATATAAGGAGGCAAAATACAATAGAGAAAGTGCAAAAGAAATAGGACTCCAGCCTATCCAAATACACCAGGGTGTTTATTAGATGGCTATTCTGGATATTCATTCCCTCTCTTTTTCCCAACTCTTTTCTCTGTTGTGACTGTTCTCATTGTTTGAGAGTTGAGAAGAATTTCAAATGAAGGAGTTACATTTTCCATAATACATCAAATATCATCTCAACACATTCAAGTGATGGGACCCATAGTAAATTACATGTTGCGAAGCCTCATCAGCTGAAGCGATTACTCCATTTCTTCAAACCATTTTAAGAGCGCCAAGAAACTGATGCTATTTACATCATGTATATAAATAACATGTATCTCGTATTTATATAAAATGTGTGAGATGGGTGAACATTTCTGCAAGTGCTCATTTGAATTTTAACTTCAATTCATATTAGCAGTGATTGCACAATGGAGACAATGATTGTATCCAACCCTCTTAGAACTTTCTCCCCTTAGGATTTCAATGAGTCTCTACTTTTTGCAAGAGCTTTCTCAGAGGCAGGGGCTTGTGATGACAAGTCCAGTACTTACAGAGAATGATATTTTTCAAAAATAAAAACAACAAATATTTCAGGACTGCTCCTGAAGATGCAGCCATCTAAAGACAAATTCATTGTATTATGAAGAATGAAAGGAAAAAAAAATAGTAAGATAGAATGAGAAGGCTATTTTTCTGGTATTTCCTTTGGAGGCTGTTTTGGTTTCATTTTAAATGTACATATAAGCACTGTAAAACTTAAAATCCTGTTCCATGAGTTTCAGAAATGTTATCAGACAAGGAGCATTTATCACTGAAGTATTTTAAACCTATAGCAAAAGAGATATAAGACCATACTTTGTATGCATATTAATACAACTGGTAAAGATAAATACTTTTGCAAGAAACTGCAGTTAATCATATAAGTATATGACAGGAAAGCATGGTGGGGTTAGAACATAACAGTGCTTCACATTGCAAGTGAGTATCATTTCCAAAATCCCACTCTGGAGGAAACAATGAGACACCCACATGAAGTACCAGAGCACCTTGCAGAAAATAAGTTCATTTTGCTAATGAAAGCCTTATAACAAATAAACCTCATACTTGGTCTTAATTTACATGGTGTAGGGGACAATTCATCACAGGAAGGCCTTGATCCCAAAATTCCTTAACAGGACCCTCAAGGCCAGGAAAGTAGAACATCAGAGGGAGGATGTGAGTGTGGATTTCATCTGTGAGGACTATGAAAGTTGAAGAGAAAAAGTAATTAAAAGCTATGCTTGTTCATTCAGAGAGTGAAAATAACAAATTGCTGATGACTAAAAAGCGTGGCTAGAATTCCAAAACTACTTTTTATTATTCAGAATAAATAATAGCTCTTAGAAGCAAATAGTACCCATTTAAGAAAATTATTTGTCATTCTGAGAAATTCTGGAATTATGAAGAGGAGTTAAAATCGACCATGCTAATCACCATAGCTATTTAAAGTGTCATTATGCAATGGCATGTCATACCAAGTTATTATTGCTTATCAGAAACATCACACAGAAGGTTTCACCCAAATCCCAACCTGTTCAAAAAATAGCAATTAGTTTAATTCTGTAGATTCGTGTTCGCTTCCTGGTTTGGAAGCTGTTTTGAGATTTCCATACTCTGACACTTATTTTACCAAAAAGTCACTTAAGATTAGCTAGGATTTAAAAGCACAATGGCTGAAGGACATAAACCTTGTAGAAACTGAGGTGACTTCCCAAAAGGCTTTGATGCATCCCCACAGGCTACTTTAAAACCTGCTATGAAATGAATCAATGAAGTCTCATATCCACTTGACATCCAGAAGCGTGTTAAACAGAAGTGTAAACTCTGAGAAAGTTAAAAGCCCATATTTCAGCTTTAGCTAATATTTTTGGTATTTTAATTTAATTGGGACTGATTTTTCAGAGCTAGAGAGCACTGCTGGCCTATGGGCAACCAAATAGTAAGTAAATAAATCAGGTTTTGAAAACACTAGCTTTAGAAAACTTTTCTCCAGAAAAAAATAAAACAGTACATCATAAACACAGTGAAGAAAAAACATTTCTAGTCCTGTATCTGAGCCCCAAGGCAATCTTTTCCCTAATATGCATGGGGAAAAAAGCAATTTATGTAATGACTTTTTACAGTTTGTGTGTGGAATATAATGGGAATTGAAGTACAAAGCTATTTCCAATTTACCCCTGTATGAACTAGGTGAACTAGCATGGAGTCCCTGGCACTGTCCCTGGCAAGGCTGCAGTGAAGCATGGCCCTGTCACCACTAGTCAGTCAGCTCTGGATCTTAAAGGGCAGATTTGAGGGAAAGCAGGGAAAAAAAACCCAAATCTCTTAAAAAACATATCTAACTTTGCATACAAGCTGTTCCCCTTGTGTGTGAAGGCAGAAAAAGCTTCAGCTACACCAAGAAGAGAAGGAAACAAGGCTGAAATGTACTCAACTCAACTCGGTAGGAGTCAGGCCAAATCAACAGCAATTCCAAGTAAGGGAACAGTTTCTGAGGGCTCTTTGCAAATGGAAATTGGCAATTGGCACCAAACCACTCTTGTGATGAGTCAGCACTGAAGTCACCACTACAGCCAGAGCTTTGCCACTCTTGAGTAATAAGCTTTGTTTGTGGAATGTCAGCTCGATTTATTATACATAGATTAAATTTGATTTTCCACTACATTGACAAATTGTATACAGACAGACTTAAGAAAACCTCCTGTGCTGTTAGTGTATATTTGTTCATATTTCTTATACCTGTGGTTCAAAAAAGGCTGAAGGGCATCCAAATTCTTGGATGATTACTAATTACTATTACATTAGTAAGAAAAGAAAAACAAAATTCCCAAAGCATATAGGAGCACTTGAATTCCACTGTTTTAGGAAAAATATCTAAGCACTTAAAATGTATACTCTAATTTTAAATACCAACTCAGAAAAAAACAAAGTTGGAGCTTACATGCCAGTCCTATTAAAAAAAAGTTTAAACATTTAAAATATCCCAGCATTAGGCAAGATTTATATGTTCCGCTAAAATGCACAACAGTCAATAGGTCATTTACTGAACTTCTTACACACTATGAATAAAGTATAAATAAATTACATTAATTTTCTTAGTAGCCAGGGTAGTACCAGAAGCAAAATAGCGATTTTTTTGTTGGTTTGTTGATCTTTTTTTGGGTTGTTTGGTTGATTGGTTTGAGCTTTTTTGAGTGCCATTTCCCAGGCAAGGAACACGTCAGACACGTTCGCTACAATACATTGAGTCCACTCAAGTCTGCTGACTCTGTTACATTGCACTACACGCCATTTCCAACTCTCCAGTGGGCTTGCGGCTTTCCTCTCTTGCTGTCCAAATCTTCAGCATTATGAAACTTTTAAAATATTCAATTTGCACAAGCTCTCTTCTTTGATTTTTTTTTATCTGTTTCTCTACTATGATGGTGCTTCTTATTTGGGCTTGCCAGCACATTTGTCACCCTCAATAAACTTTGAGCCCAGTAACTGATTTGAACAGAATTTGAAAGATCAAGATCAGAAAGAATGGTTGGGTCCTCTAAACTATAAATAATACAGAAACCCCAAAAACACCCACGTAAGAATTTTACTCCTCATATCTGCTGCCATTAAGGGAAAGACACTGGGAGAGTTTAGACTTCCTTGGACAACAAAATCAAACAGAAAATTCAGACCCCTAGGAAATGAGATTTAATTCCTTTTTATAGTTATGGAAACACCAGTAAAAAAAAATAAATATCATGACCTGCACAATCAAAAGGAATATCTACAGAGAAGGGTCATTTTCCAGGTTAAAGATGTAGGTCTTGCATGTCTCCTTACATTCCTAGCCCTTTAGAAAAATCATGATCGCATTTAGCATCACGTTTAGATGAATTAGTATTTTGGAGAGATCCGGGGAGATAATCCACCAGAGAGTTCTAAACAGGTTACCATTCACTTTGTGTCGTTTGAACAGTGTAAAATAATATCCCTTGACCTGCTGGCCACATTCTTCTTAATGCATCCCAGGACACCACTGGCCTTCTTGGCTACAGGGACACACCTATGGAAAACTTGTTGCCCACCAGAACCCCCAGGTCCTCTCTGCAGAGCTGCTTCTCAGCAGGTCAAGCCCTAACCTGTACTGGTGCTTGGGTTACTCCTGTGTAAGTACCAGACTCCACATTTGCCCTTGCTAAATTTCATTAGTTTCCTCTCTTCTCAGCTCTTCAGCCTGCCCAGGTCTCACTGGATGGCATCCCAACCTTCTGATGTATCAGTCACTCCGCAGTTTACTATTGCCAGCAAACTCGCTGAGGGTGCATTCTATCCCTTCACTCAGGGCATTGATGAATGTATTGGTTAAGACCGGACCCACTGCTGACCTCTGGGGCATACCACTAGTTTCAGGCCTTCACCTATCATCTGCATGGCCTATCCCAAGCCTCTGAGTTCTGCCATTCAGTCAGAGTGAGGTTTTTGTTAAAAAACCTAAGTGGTGGCCTTATGGAGGACTTAACTATGAAGCAAGGCACAGAGATGTCCCTTCTGTAAAAACAGAGATTGTGAAATGGTGTTGTCCCACACAAAGGCTGACAAAGAGTGTCTTCTGCTCAAGAGACCCCCCCAAGCACACTTTCAAAGGCAGTTAAAATGGTGACATTACAATCCTTAACAAAGAAAAATTAAGAAACACAATTGCGAAGAATGTTTCACAGAACATAAGTATAGCTGAATGTCTGAAGAGGTTGAAAGTATGCATTTACAGTACAAGAAAGTAAAAAGTCTTCAAGACCAAAGCCGACAGCTTAAGATGCAACTAAAGTACAAGCATCTGGCTGCTTCTGTTCCTGCTTTTAACAGGCAGCAGCTTAATGACACTTGTTTCTTGCCTTGCTGTTCTCCTAATCTGACAGCAAGACAGAAATGGCAATCGTGTTTGGAAGATCTGAGGTAACATTCAGTGAAAGCACAAGCAATAAAATAAGAGAAACACAAAATTAAATCCTTTTTTTGTGCATTTATCTGTAAGTTCTTTCCTTGTGTCACATATGATTGCTTTAAGTATTGATTCATCCCCTCTACAATATTAGTAATTCTTGAAATACAGTCTGGTTTCAGTAAAATTCAACTTTAAAATTGAAGTAAAACCTGCTTCTTTTTTTTTTTTTTTTATTATTCCTAGGAGAGCCACAAGTCTTCTACAATGCCTGCTCTTAAGGGATTTGCTTTTTATTTACTGTCACCTTCTTTTTCCCTATATTAGTGGAAGAACTATACTCCTGTTCTAAAATAGAATTTAAAATGTGCATTGAAGACATTTTAAACAGCACTTGAAGTACTTGAACAAACATAACACACAAATATTTCTCTAAGTCAGCAAAAAAAAAACAAACCAAACATCAGAAAAATGTGGCAGACCACCTTTCCTTTCATCTTCCATCTCAAACTTTCACTATATAGAGGGCTGGGGGTGGTGGTGGTTAGTTTGGTTTTTTTTTTTTACAAACATGAACAGCAACTAAAAGAGTGGAAAATTACCAATATCCCACCAGACAGACACATTTGACAAGAAAGTAGAAGACTAACAGTGGCATTCTTTATTTATTTTGCTTTATTTAGTAGTGTCTGTTGTAAGCAAATCTACCTTCTCTGCAGAAAATATTTACATTCCCTAAGGAATGCTCACTTATAGCAAAAGACTTCTTAGCTAGTTCCAGTCCAAGTATATTGGCCATCTAAAATGACATTTCTCCTCAGTAAACTACAAAGACGGGCTAGGCTAAACATTTATAGTTACATTAAGGCATTAACAACATCACTTCTTTATTTATAACATGGGTTTTTATAAACATTACTTTTCCTCTTTGGAAGCAGAGGTCTAGATCAAATACTTGAAATAAAAAGTAAGGATTTCTACAAGATATTCCTGTCCCTTAGTCTCCAAAGTCCTGGAATTGCAGAGTCAGGAGTTACTCTATATTATGAGACAGACGAGTCCCACGTGGATGCAGTTCAAGCAAATGCTCAAGACACCCCAAGTATTGCAGTGAGTATGCTTAGTTTCTCAGACTATGCATTGCAGTTAAGATTTTTGGATACACAGAAGTGCTGATGGTGAGATGTCTGGAAAAATACGTGGTTGTCAAAGACACCAGTGTTGAGTAATGGAGCTTAGGTAACCTTACAAAGTACAGAGTCTATTCCCTATCAAGTATATGGAGCTCTTCATGGATACTAAGTGTTTGTACGGGTAGTGTACAATTTAGACATAATTTCTGACTAGATACAGTCCACAGTAAAGGCATTTTAATGGACTGTGAAGAACAAATATCATAAGATTATGAGAAGACTATCTTGGGTGACACAAATGATATTCATCCCAATTCCTAGAATCCACATTAGGAGCCTTTAAAACACATTTTCTTTTCTCAACATTAAGAACACGCTGAATCAGTGTATCAGGAAAAATCAACTCAAATGCCAGTGCAATTGCCACAGGGAATTGTCACCATTATTGCAACACAATATATTTGCTTGGGCATATGACACTAACTAGCTATCTCACTACATTTAGCAGAAGAGACTGCCAAATTACCATTTAATTCAGTGAAGATACAGATCTAAGCAGCCTATTAAGATCTTTGCTTTGACTTATGGCCTGATGTAAAGTGACAATTCAAATCTGCTCTTGTATAACCATGGAATAATGGGATATTAATAATACAGTTTATGCATTTTATGCCAAGCTCAATTTTAAGCATGTTATCAAGATGCAATGAAATATTTAAAAATTAAGTGGAATGATAAATGAGGAGGCTAGAGAAAGGTAACTAAAGCATACAGGTTTTAAACTTTCCTTTTCCTGTACACAGTGTCAAACTTTGTTATGAGTAAATACAACAGAATAGCCATTTTTACCCCTCAATACTAAACAAGAGCATCCAAGCTATGACAGATCCTTCATGCATTTTTTACTCTGTATATTTCAAATGTAGTGCCAAGCATTGTCTCCTTCCAAGCCTTGAGAGCAAATGCTGAAAAGAAGGAAAGGGTATAAAAAGATTAGTCAAAACCAGAGGTGGCATAAGTTCTAAAATCTGAGTGCTCCAGAGCTCCCATGTTGGAATAGGAATCCTGCATAAACCTTCTTACATAGTTAAGAGTTTTCCATAGTTAAT
Source organism: Heliornis fulica (assembly GCA_013399135.1). NCBI lineage: Eukaryota > Metazoa > Chordata > Aves > Gruiformes > Heliornithidae > Heliornis > Heliornis fulica. The sequence goes on along the minus strand of VXBZ01010933.1, from coordinate 105,561 downwards.
GAGTTTTTCAGAACCAATGAAGAGACAAAAACATGAGAGAAATATTTGGAGCCAGCAGCCATATTATGATTCAGACCATCTCTAGCAACATATATGCAAGTGCGAATACAAGCAACTTGCAAATACCACTTAAATCCAAGCCTTGGTTAGAAATTGAAGCCAGAAGTATTCATTGGGATAGAACATCTTCATTTTTAATTTTTCCCAATTCATTTTGCAATAATGGTATTTTTCCTGTGATGCCAATGGACAAACAGGTCCACATCTAAAATATTCCACAGGCTATGCTGCCAGTGAAGATGAGACCCAAGAGCACCACTTGGAAGAATGAGATCAGTCCTTAGGGTATGATCAGATAGGACTTGTACTGGTCAATAAATATCATCCTTCAAACTTCAGTCCTGCTTGAGCTTGACATTGACCCATATACCTTAAAGATATAAATTTACCTTTTACAACAGTTAATCAACAGGAAATTCTAGAAACTGATGAGACATCTCAGCTTGTGAAGGCAGTTCATTCTTTTTCCTCTGAAAACTGTCCAGACAGCTGAATTCCCCTTCTCTGATCCCGTTTGCCATTTGAAACTTAATGGTAAATTAAGTTTGAGGAATGAGTCTTCCACCTGTGAAGAAACACAAATCGTCATGCTCTACAGCAGCCAGATTGTCAGCCTTGAACACTGCGTCGGCTTTCAGACAACCCAAGTCTCCTTCCGTATTATGTACCGTGAGGAGACACTTTGTTTTTTGTAAAAAGAGGGCATGCAGTGAAGATATCCATGGCTGTGATTTTTATTAGAGTAAATGTTTAATCCACAATGAATCTTTAAAATCTATGCGAATGAGGTTGTGAAGTCCTTGTTGTACAGAGTAAGCTTTTTTTTTTTTTTTAATATTGAGGGATACACTGTGACTACTGTGAATGTCAGAGCATAAAAGATGCCCTAATGATGCCCAAATTTGGATACATAAAATTCACCCTAAATGAATGAAAACTAATTTAATAAAATCGTTGAAATTCACTCTTTTAGAAGGCTATGTTTCAAACTTGTCCTGTACAAAACATCCAGTCAGAACTGTACAAATAGACTTCATGTATTTTTGAATCTTCCCTGGTGAGTGTAACAGAATTATTTTTATTACAGTCTAAAACACTTCAATACGCTTACATTTTCTAGGCCTGATTCTCCAGTTTCTAAACTGAGAAACTTTCAGGTCAATGAACTTTATTCACTGCTTTTGAAACACTAAATTATTTCAAACCAAGCTTTGGAGATGTATGGTTATGATTAAAGTGGCAATTCCTAAAACACGTATGAACCAGATTATGTTAATCCTATCCTACAACCCTGTGCTATTTTATTCCTTGTACTTTTATCACATTTTTTATTTTTATTAAAAATGTATTAGAGCTAGGTGCAACTGTTAGTACAAAGTTAAAATTTAAAGCAAGGGTGAAAATCCCATCGCAATAGGAACAGGCTGTATATACAGAGTTTTTGTTTAAAATGTATGTGGTGAATAATGCATCTTAAAAAAGTTTGTTGCGCTTTTTATAGTTGGTTTTCCATGCTTGCATATGATAGTTACTTGTAGAAATCTGGACATTGCACTGATAGCCTGACAAGGTTTTCACAACAGAAAAAAATCAAAGGAAAAAAATTAGAAAAAGATCAGTCTAGACCTCCATCTACTGTGAAGCTCCTGCTCACCATTAGTAGTATAAATGAATCCTACACAAATCCTTTGCCTACAAATCAGCCAATTAATTAAAGCTACCTAATTTCTATCCACCACACAACATGTAATAATATCCCTTTGCAAATAAAATCCTTTGTGAGGTAAGCTTTATAAAGGGGCTACTATATATAATTTTAAAAAGTGCTAAGCTCTGGAACTGTTATTGTATGTGTTACCCAAACTCAAGGAGAAAATTAAGGGCAGAGGTAAGAACAGGATACAGGTCTTCGGCTTCTTAATGCTGTGGCTTGCAGTGCTCAGTAGAGGTAAGTCTGTGGCAGCCTGTGCTCTTTCAAGGATGCGTAGATGAGTTGCCTCTTCATAAAGGTCATCTCAAAACTTCCACTCAAAATACAAGGGACAACCTTTTTAGCTGTGAGGTGTTCAGCAATTTTCTGCTGATTTAAGCCTCTCGTTGGACTTTCTGGAGTCAGGGGTGGCCTGGGATGGCAAGTGCTCAAGTGCCTTTATAGAGTGTGAGGTTTCCTGCTCCCTATTCAGATGAAGAAGGTCTGAAGTAGCATTGGACTTCAAAACCAAACTGGGATTTTGCCCAGGAACACTTTGTACAGGGATATGTCATTTCTTCATAGCACCTGAAAAACACCTTTTACCTCTTGTCAGATCCCACTTCCATGTTCTCCCTTTCTAATCAGCAGTACAGAATCCTTCAACAGAGATTTTTCTGCTCCCTCTAAGGAACTGTGCTTCACTGCAGTTTTCACCTCCAAACGTTCTACTTTTCTGCCCTTACATTCAACTCTGATCCTTGTTTACATCACTATTAGAAAGCAGAAGTGCAGCACGTTGGAAGATTCCTTTCACATTCCATGTGGTCATTTTCACTGAAGTGTTCGGTTTAAGATGCATGTCTGCTGTTCACCTCCAGGTTTGGTTAATAAGGAACCTTCAGCATGATCCAGTTTGGAGAGGTGCATCACCGAGGTTTAATGGGACCGATACAGATATATAGGTGCATTTCCCTTCACCAATACAAATGTAAAGATTGATCACTGAAATAAAGCAGCCATGCCATTTCCCAAACCTGGAAGCGTCCATTCTTAGAGACAAAAATCCTTATCTCTTAGATTATCTTGGACCACAGGAATGCCTTCTCTCCCATGTCCTGCATGTTTTAATATATCTATCACACCCTATAACAATAGAATCTAGAGGTCTTCTTGCACACCTCTGTATACCACTCTGTATAACAGAGAATGAAGTTGCCTCCAGCTGTTGAAGTAGTTCCTCGTAGTGAAGCTCCTTATTCTGTTGTCTTCTTCACAGCCCAAAAAAAGGCAAGGACAATTCCCCTCATAAGCTACATATTATTCTTGTAAAAACAACACTGTGCAATGGAAAAGATGAAATCCATATAGGCTAAGCAGGGGAGAATTCAAAACCTACTACATAGACTCTAGATGGAGCAGCATTGACAGTCTGCAGCTATGTAACATTTACCCAGCAAAAGAAAAAAAAATTATACAACTGCCTGAAAAGCATTTGTAGAATTACTTTTTATATTGAAAACAGAAGCACCGTGGAGTCCCCAGAGTTGCTGAAATTAAGGCACCACTAAATCCAGAGAAGTAAAAAAATTAAGGAACAGAAGTGTTTTGTTAGATTTCTCTAAAGGTTTTATTGTTTTATTAAAACACCTTTAATGCATTGACTAATTTCTTGAGAAAAAAATAATTCTGCTCTCTCCTTTCAGTTAAAACCAACATCCTCATTTCAGGATGGAAGATACAACACTAAAACCTTCCCTAAAAACAGAACTAACTGCCCTTGCCATAATGAAAGCTGTAGTAGTATTGCCAACAGATTGAGAGGGGTGATCCATCCCTCTACTCAGCACCAGTGAGACAACTGCAGTGCTGGGTCCAGTTCTAGGCATCCCAGTACAGGTCAGAGCTGCTAGAGAAAGTCCAAGTCTGTACCATCTCTCAGGGAAAAGGCTGAGGCAGCTGTGACTGTTCAGCCTGAAGAAGATGGCTCAGAGAGGACCTTATTAATTTATATAAATATCTGAAAGGAGGGTGCAAAGAAGAGTCAAACTTTTTTCAGTGGTTCCCAGTGACAGGACTAGCGGCAATGGGCACAAAGTGAACTACAAGAGTTTCCCATTGAACATCAGGAAGCACTTGTAACCTGGTGAAGGTGACAGAGCATGGGCACAGGTTGTCCAGGGAGGTTGTAAAGTCTCCATGTTTGGAGATATTCAAAAGCCATCTGGGAACAGATTAGAATCAGTTATAGGTGGCCCTGCTTGAGCTGGAGAGTTGGACAAGATGATCTGCCAAGATCACTTTCAACCCCAAACATTCTATGATTCTGTAGTCATGATGTTTCTATATTAGAGAAGGAAATTAAACTTGCAAATTTATTAAAAACAAACAAACAAAAAAAAAACCCACAAAACCCAACCAAACAAGAAAAAACAATCAACCCCCCCCCCCCAGATTACAAAGATATCTTTAAAAGAACTTTGGAACTGCACTAAATCAAACTCAGCAATGAGCTCCTGAACAACAGGTAACACAAATCTCCAGGAGGAAAGCTGTCCCAACATACTGGAGCAGTAGTGGAAGAGGTGTGGGTGCCAAGCCTCTAAAATCCTGAATTCTATATGCCTGTCCTTGCAGAAACTGCTTATGGAAGCTTACTCAAGTAATTTCAACATTCCCATTTTCTGCTACAACCTTACCTCCTAGGAGTTTTATGCAGACTAATTAAAGTGAGAAGTTTAGACACTGAAATGAGGTTCAATAAATGCAAAGGCCTAGAAGAAATATCAGCCCATGAAATAAAACTGACCAAAGAAGCTGCATTCATTCTTGTTAATGCAAAAGCCCAGAGGAGAAACCTTCACAGATGCTCCCTATCCTGCACACTGATCCTCTACATGCAGCACTTCGCCCTGAGAAAGCTGAGCTTGTAATAGATGAACTTGCTGCATGAACAGGACATCCAGCTCTCAAGGGGTGACTAGCTTTGGTTTAGCAGTATAGGTTGTCCAGGCTGATGAAGGTTCCAATTTGAACACACATCATCACTTCTCCTGTGACTTAATCTTTTGTCTTCCATGCAGATATTTGCAAAGTAAGGACTTGAGTGCAATGATGTGTGGCAGAACCCAGATGAGAATGATGAAAGATTTGGTCCACAGGTCCATACAAGTCATGAAATAATCCCATACGCTATGCACACAATTCTGCTATGGATTTCAGAGGACATACAAGCATCTCTATCTATCCTTCAGACTTTACATTTCAATTCTGGGACT
>VXBZ01010933.1:56651-100511 GCA_013399135.1 Heliornis fulica | reverse complement strand
TTTTTTTTTTTTTTGCTTATCATTTCTGGTTTTGCTACACAGAACCTGGCTTCTCTTTCTTGGGGTGGGGTTTACAAATAGTCTCCAAGTGGAACTACAATACTCTCTCTGTACACAGTTGTTGTCACTCAGGGTTAGCTATCAAAAGAGGATTAAGGAGTCTCATTTGTGTGCCACCTTAAAAAAAAAACACCCAAAACCCCAGCATTTAAACTTATCTCAGTCATACACAGGACAGTTCTCAGTCTAAGTGTTCCCATTTCTTGGCCAGCCACAGCAGCAGCAGTGGTGAGACTCTTGAAGTCACCCTGTCACAACCTATTGAATCATCCTTGACACCACAGGGCTTTTGCAATAAATATGTGTGTGTGGGGAGAGAGCTTAAAATTCAGTATGCCCCTGGGAAAAATCACTTTGCATCCCTGTGAGAAAGCTAAAGGAGACACTGGAAAACTTCAAAACTAACTTTTAGAAAATAGTTGGATCTCTGAAAAAATATGAAAACCAAATAGATAAGCAGTCTGGAGAAAAGTGATGGAGAAACATCGCAACGTGCCAATCAAACAGCAGGGAAGAACCCATTGGCCCAAACAAACTGAAAACAACAACAAAGAACTCTCTTTAACTGCTGGAAACGTTGTACACAAAGGAGACATAGGAAATCTATTGGGAAGGCACTGCACCAGATTTATTAAATAGTGAGAAAGACAACAAGACCAATAAAAGATAGCAGAATGCTTAAGAAACTGATAAACTATCTCCAGTGGGAAAGGTATTGAATTAACCAAGAGGAATGAGGCTTCTGATGGGAAGAAGAGGGACAAGAACAGCTTAACCTGCTGCTAGAAAAAGGGAGAAAATGCAATTTGCATCTGAGATGGAACGGCAAAACCAGGAGAATAATATGTCTGAAGCTCTAGGGAAGGCCAGACTCTGAGTTGTTCAGTATGAACTGAATTAAAAAAAAAAAATGGAAAGAGAAAAAATGCCAGTATATTATTGAAAAGGTCATACAGCATAAGATGAAATCTTTAACACTAAGTCACTGGAAAAAAAAAGAGCTGGTTATAGCAAATATTTATGAAGAAAAAGAAAAAATCAAAGGTTTTCATGAGGTACATAATATAGATTTACCCATAAAAACATTATGTGGTTAATTCACTTTCTGATGTATATTCACACAGTTCCTTTTAGGACTTTGCCATCCAATGGACTGATCACTATTAGGTTAATTCAGGTCATAACCCTGAAACCTTCCCTAGTCACCAGCTTTCACCAACCTCCCATACCACCAGCTTAATGCCGACACTGACCCCTCCCCATTGCTTTCTTTTTAACACATGAAGTCATTGAAGCTATGAAAAAAAACCCCACAGAGTGTTAGTGATTATGTTACTAATAAAAAAAAAAATCTTCTACTTCCACTCCAGAGGAAAAAAAAAGGGAAAAGATAGTGAGACCAGGGACAGCAAGTTCAGACCAAGACAGCCTGCTTCCACTCTCAAACTAATAAGACAGTGAGGGATACAAGAATTCGGAACTAAGAAACAAGGTAAAACTTCATATCTCTCCAATTTGAGCACCTAGACATCTTCTCAGTAGGAAAGTGATTGTGTTTGTACAATACCAACCTGACAGAGTCATGCTCTCTAGATGCTTCTGTAATAGAAATACAGAAATATTGAGAAGCAGTAAGCCGCTTGGGCATTAATCAGGCTGCAAATGCTTCCTGAATTCCACAAGAAACTTGTTCTGGCTGCCTCCTAGTCTGAGATAGATCACAAAGAAAACCTCTGCTGGGATATTTTAAACACTTCTTTCCGGAAAAAGAAGAAAAGGCTAAACTGTGGAGAAGTATGTGAAAACTGAAAATGGAGAACACACAGTAAACGGAAGTATTTCGATCTTCTAAACAGCATCTGAATTTTGGAAAAATCTCTATAGGCCTTTATTGATGGAAGAAGTGTCTTGCCATGATGTGAAATAGGTTTTTATTTACCCAGCAGATGGTGGGTAGATGTTAAGTTAGTTCTCTCTACAGCTGTTAGATGACGAAATGTGTCAAAGGACCTTGGACAAGTAGACAAAAGGGAGGGGGAACCTAGAGGGCTGTTCAATCCCTCACTTGAGCAAAAGGGTTTTAGATTGCCAAGCTTGGAATTGACTATGGCACAGCTTAGTCATTCCCTATAAAATACTGTCTTGAAAAAGCAGAACTCCACCTGTGTGTAAACCAGGTTTTTCCGGAAAGGTTCCCAGAGCAGCAGACATTATCTTGGCAGAGTCATTTCTTTGCCTTCAGTCTTCTAAGAGAGAAGTTTTGTTTTTTAATAAGGTATATTGCCGGTGCATTTGTAAGTCTAGCTCTACCCTTAAAACACCGTTCCTGCTGTGCCACTGAAATTGGTGACAGCACTGTAAGTGCCTCTTCCTCGGCACCCGCTGCTTCTGCAAATGTGTGCAAGGTTTTGAGTTCCAGGCACTTGTTTAGGAAGTTGTGCAGGCTCAAGTCTCAGCAAGAAACACATCATATGAGGCAGGGAGTTTCTGAAAGTACAGCAACTTTTAATATAGGAGGTTGCAGGCAACACACCTTTAGCCTACTGGAATAGTACTTACCACCTATAAAGCTCTGGTTATACAGAAAGCAGGAGGCATTCACAGGGAATAGCTTCTCTATATGAGGTGACTCTTCAGCCATCTAAAAGCTGCTGAAGGACCTCAGCAGCACCAACATTAGGCCTTCACTAGCAACCACCTATTTTATCTTACTGTTTGGTCCACACCAAGTCTTGTATTGAGACATCCAGATCAGTTCCTCACTTGCTCTGACTGCAAGAAGCACCTATATAAAGTGGACCCAATGCAGCCCTTTCCTCCATGTATATACCAAGGCTGTTGCCCCTGTTTCCAGGAAGTCTCATAAAGAGCAAATTACCTAAAACACTAAACTCTGAGTGACACACGAAACAGAGCTGTTGGCGATTTTGTGTCCACAAAGCAACCAAAAGAGCCAGTGGCCACCTAACTGCACAGTCCTGGAGATCCATTATTGAAATGTGCTTACAGACACAGTATCATGGCTCTTCAGGGACCTGAATATTTATCTTCTGCAGTCCAAACATTAGACATAAAGACATCATTTCTCCACTTTGGCCTCCATAGGATTTAATTATTTCAGACAACCCGCAGCATGCCCTCTGCATAAAGACCACCTGCAGTTTAGCACTAAGCACAGCAGTTCAGGAAACTTTCATTAAAATGAGAATTACTTTAACACTCTATTTTTACTGAAGTCTACACCCAGGAATCAAAATATTCAAAGATGCACTTCTCAGCTGTGCCTTAGCACAAAATGCTTGCTTTTGGCAAGGAGGTAATTTCACCAAACTAAACATCTACCTGAACTTTTCAGTTAATGTTGTTAAGAGGAACATATAAATCAGGTCAAAAACTCTATGGTAGAAGTGCTCATTCCATTCTTTGAACATACAGGGAGGACAGGTATGTTGACTAGGTAGACAACTAGTCAACATTATGATTGCAGGTAGCCATTTGTGTTTTAGCTACCTGAGTTCAGGTGCAGTGGTCCCCCAAACTTCATTGTTCATCTTGCTCTGCTTGTGACAGAAGCTTTTACGCCTTCTCCTACATAATTTGTTTTTACTGGATCGGGGTTTGGCAGCGCTTAGGATCTTCCATGTGCTATACCTGCTCTGGTGAGCTCCAAGTGACAGCATGCCATTTATTGCAGACAGCATGCCAGCCTAAATTGGAGAGGACACTGTAGATGTTATTAATGGTCACCCCTACCTTCTGTCCTACTCTGTCACCGCAACCTGTTAAAGGCAAAGGAGGAGAGTATACCACTAAATTCACTCCATAGACCCCTTTCAGATCTTGAGATGAAGCACCCAAAGTAAGTGCAGAGAAGCAATGCCACTATGACCATTTTAAGTATAAATTGCAACTACTTCAGAAAAGATTTTGTCTAATTTTCTGTATTTTATGTCTGTTCCTAATTGTAAATCCTCCCCTTCAACCAAGGCCACCTTCAGTCTATAATCAACTGACCTTTCTGAGGTGTCCTTTAAGTAAGATGCCTGTGAGCTGAGGAAAAAAAAAAAACAAACTTAAAAGGAAAGGGAAAAACGCAAAGGGAAGAAGAAAACTGAGCTGTAGAAGACTATCACTTTCTGCCTTGTTAGTATTTGCATCCAAGATCATTTTTCTAGGGTGGTATATTTATTTTTTTCCCTAGTGTGTTGTCACTTGGTTGACTTTTTCTGCAAGTGTTTTGGAATTAGAGACAGGCTGAAACTTCGGAATTTCTGCTGAGTAAAAGGCAAACATAACTTTGCTAACCATGTGCCAGGGAGCTAGTTCAATAGAAACCAGCAGGGTCAGCAACAGCCTTTCAGCAAAGAGAGCCAAAAGGGTGCTGATTTCTCAAGTCAGAAAATTAAGGCTGGCCAAGATAAACAAAAGCAGTCTTGTAAAATCATTTCACAAATTGATTTTCTGATTATGTTATCATACTAACTCCTATTATCAGTATCTTCCTATCTATAAGAACAGATCCTTTTATGCATGAGAGGAGAAAAATAGGTTAAAGGCCCAAGTGAGTCCAGGCTTAGATAATATTTTTTAAATAAGAAATTTAATTAGATTTATGAGCACTTTTACATTCCCAAGTGAGAGCAGCAGTGTGCTTTAGCAAGGAATTAAGTCCCAGCATGCTAATTATAATGTAGGTTTAAGTTGTCTGTGTCAGGTTGGATTATTCCAGGCTACAGATTTCCACTATTTACACTGACCTCCTGACACACAGCAGTTGTAGCACAGACAGGAGCTGTAATGTAATCCTGAGGTTGACAAAGAAACCATTCCCTCACAGAGAGATCTCTCTGAAGTGTATGTCAAGTCTGATGCAGTCAAGATGCCAATTTTCCAGTTCTAAATAAGGTAGTTGGGTTCAGTTAATCAAATAACTGTAATTGGTTATGAAACTAATGCAAGGAAAACTATATAATGACTGGATCTTTAACCACAAACTGCACTTCGGTTTTGCTTCTGGTTTGGCCTTTAAGTTCAACTGATGCCAACTAAAAAGCTCTTTCTTACCCAACCTATCACCAGCTGAGTACCATTTTCAAGGCACAGTCCCACAAACAGTCTTCCAAAAGTGTCTGGAGATATTTGGCTGCCTGCCTCCCAGGATATGCCAGTTTTTATCTTCTGTCTGTGCAAAGATGAAGCACCAAAAAAAAAAAAAAACCAAAAAAAAGACAATCTCAGATGTAGGTGACACATCTGGGACTGCTGGCTGTCTGTAAACTCATTTGATGGCAGGGAAAAGGAGGCTGTGGGACAGGGGATGCATTTCATCTATCATACAGCGACATGCAAATGAATAAAATGTGCATCAGCATTTCATTTTAAAATGCATTCAGAACCACAGCTGTCTTCATCATGGCTCATGACAAACAGCAACTCTACTAAACCTGATTTTCTTCACTTTCCATTTTTCCACACTGTATCCAGCTACAGAGTCCAATTAGTGGATACTGGGGAAAATATCTCAGAATTCTGATAACAATTACATTAGGTAAAAGTTTGGAGCGAGCATCCATTTTCAAGAGGAATGTCTAATTTATATTTCAAAGTATGTGCAATGTTATTTTAGGAAAGAACCATTCAGACCCACACATGAGTGATATGAGCTTTCAGCTGTGAAATCAGACAGGATATTGATGTCTTGCAGAGCTCAAAAGCCTCCATTAAGTTAAAATTCACATTTAAATGCCCTAAGAGCAGTCATCAGGTTAAAAACTTCAAACTACCTTTCCATGGGGCTGCCTATATACTATATTTGCTCACACTGATAAAATCTACATAGCTTTCAGCTCTCAAGAGTTCATCTCCCCTCTTGTGTTGCTAAGTGGTGGTACCCTCTTCCAGAGGTGCCAAGAGAAACTTTTTTTCTAAGGCTTTTAACTCTCCTCAGCACAAGTAATGCAAACTACAACCCAAATTTAAGGACCACAGAGACAGAACAGCTGCAACATTTAAGCTTTGGGAACTTTCCTTTGAATGTGCTGCATTCTTCATTTTATGTGGATTCTCAAGTGGCAAAGTGGAGGAAAAGAAACCAAGATAACAGAATGAGAAAGCATATATCAAAAAGGACTTGTAGAAACAGTCTGTTGTTTATAAGTGGCCTTGGGTACTGGGATTACTTACATGTGATTTTTCTGGAATGTTACATCTTCTGGCAGAAGCAACCTATTCAGAGCAGGGGTTCCAGAAGTGCAGCCTGTTTGCAGATCACAAAGAATCCACACTGGAACTTTTTCACGTAGCTGTTGCTGGCAGGCACAGAGCTATAGCAGATAAGTGACCTGTGTCCACTATGCTAGAAGCAAGCTGTACATCTAGCTCCTGCAGAAGGTAATGCCTGCAGCCAAAGTGACCTGTAGAAGAGTCACCCCAAAAGTCTAGACTGTGCCCCAGACATACAGCCAAATCCTGTATACTCCCACATCTACACCTAATGCTCTGCTTGGTAGGGACAAGCTGTTGCATCAACCTGCTCCAAAAGTTTTTATGTCACCTAGGAAAGAGGGAGTTCCCGTTGCTGTAAGGGCAGAAAAAGAAAAGCAGTCTTTACCTGATATGTGGACGACAAATCGGATCGAGGAATTTTATTTCTCCCCTAACAGAATTGCTATGATTTGCTCCTGCCAAATAAAACTTTAGAATTCCTACCTTAGAAGGTATGTAGGACCTATAAACCTCTCAGTGAGGATCACATTTCTCTTCTGGTAAGAAAGAACAATTTACTCACAGTAGAGTTGGACTCCACTATCAAGCACTTGTGCTAGTGCCTTTTAATGCGCCAAAGCTTGTTATTGACACACCTCCTCACCCACAGCCTTTCATTCACCAAGTTTCACGGAGAATTGTTAGGAGCCTTGTTTGGAGACTTCTCCCACCTTGCTAGTATTGAATGCCATGACTAGAAACATGTTAGTAAAATAATCACCAAGAGAAAAAAAAAGTACTGAATGACAAGTTTACTCTGATATGACTGTCTGAAAAAATTAGAGACATTTTAATCCTTAAGAAGCTGTATAGATTTTGTAAAAAATTCAAATATGTGTTTATTCCAAAATTATGTAACAAGTTTAACTGTAAAATTGTCATTTGAATACAGGTATGGCAACTTAAGGCAAAACAAGCTCTTCAAGCATCAAATTTCTTGGGTTTTCCTTATCCTCCTAAATACCTGATCCATAAGCCCCCTCGTTCATATCTTTTAATAACAATGCGAAATATTTTTTTCAGCCTTACATCATTAAGATTATCCCAGGATCAGAAACCTTTTGAGCCTGTACCAGAGTTTCTGGATCCTGCCAGAGACAGCAATTCCAGCTAATCACATGCACTACCTTCCTGAGAGTGGTCCAAGACATATCTTGATCTCAGGTCACCTACACTTATTATATTTTTATTGTGATACTACTTGTAATCATATAGGGAAAAGAAACCTGGGATGTGTTTGTTTTTCATTGAACTCTGTCACAAAAACAAACACAGATGGAGGTAAGGTGAAGCACTACCAGTACAGTCAACACAATCTGACTACATAAATAGGAGATTAAATCCTAAAAATAAATAAATAAAATTGAATATTTAAGTCAAATATCAACTGTGACAGCCAGTTACTTTTTAATATCATGGGGTTTATTATTATAGTAGCAAGCTGCCTGAAAAATACAGTGTTTGGCCCATGAGGACTTTGCTAACACACAAAGAGGAGAATATAAGGAGAATATAATTTTTATACTTCTAGTTTTATAAATGTCACAAGCCTTCTGCTTCCTGAACTCTGTCTCCTGCTTTATTCCAACATGTATCTGAACATATACCTGAGCATGCTGAGTCTGAACTCACTGCTGTCATCCTGTATTACCCTATTAGATTTGCACTGTATTAGATGTGACACCTTGTCTTTGCAAGTTAAAGATACCGCCACATATTGCACCCTGTAATTATACAGTTGTTTGATATCACTACAGAAGAAAATCAAAGCTACACACTGTAGAATTATTTGTGACATATTTCCATAATTATGAAGATACGTACACTAGACAGAAAAAAATTGTGTTAATACAGCCTGGAAACAAATATTGCCTCAATAATAAAGAACATTAATATGTTTGTGAGAAACCTATAAGTTATCCAGCAAAACATCTTTTAACAGGAGGATCTACTGGAGAGAGGGACCCATATAAAGAAACAATTTACAACTGTGTACTTTTTTTACAAGGTCTTATACAAGTTAAATCAGAAATTTCCCTTTGTCCTATAACCTTTATAGTAATAGGGCCATGCAAAATTCAACTTCATCACTATTATTTGCTGCAACTGAAAACTACAGATAAGCTGTAATATCTGTACAATACTTAATGATTTTATGCTGTATCTTGTTGAAAAAAAGAATGATTTTATATATAAATATATAGATATATAAAATTCTTTGTATGTAAGGGAACAAACATTGGCAACGATATTTTCTCTTATTTTCTTTCCTTATGTGCAAAATCTAATACAGTAGGAAAGATATAACTTCCTTGGGATAAAAGAAAATCTGCCAGTGAAAGCTAAGAAAAAAAATCATATAAAAAAAACCACAAATATTTTAATTACATTCCTACTACTTCCAAAATACCCTTTGGGCTCAAATGAGTTTCCGATTCACAGCTATTTGCAAGGTCCTGCCCACCCCCACACGGGCAAGGTGACAGAGCATGGCCAAGGGCTGGAGATCGCTGTCTTGCAATAAGATTTTACATTCTCTAAAATCAATAGCAGTTCGACTGCAAGAGTACAATCCAGTTATGTTCTATCATCTTCCCCTATTGTCATCGTTTTTAAGAACATCTAAAGTTTGTCAGTTTTCTAAAAGAATGATCAAGATAGCTATACAAGGTGAAAAACTGGGTATGTGGGTCCCTGCAGTACTGTTCATTCTCTGAAACAGGACACAGACAGACTGCTTCTGCCCAGAATATGGCTTTTTCTGCACTGAACATTAATTCGTGACTTGGTGGAACAAAGATTAAAAAAAAAAAAAGCTATTTTAAATAGAAGAGAAAGCCACTAGGAGCATCCTTCCACATTCTGCAATGAATATGCTTTTTTTGCATCATCTTCCATTAGTCAGTACATACCTTTTAACCATTTTTAGTAGTTATGACATAAACTGGAAGGAGTACCCCAAAAAGTAGCACCCACCTGAGCAGTGTAGACTACATTTAACATTAAACATGAGATAAACTCAAACAACATACATTTTCTTTTGGGGATGTGAACTGAAAAAGTAAAAAAAAAAAACAATGCACAAGTCAGAAAAATTCTTTTTACTGCCCTCAGTCTCACAATCTGCATTGTATGGACACTAATATACAGCATAAAAGAAATATCAGTAACTATATATATAAACCTGCAGTATCTACTGGATGTTTTGTTTGATTTATGAATTAAATTACCCAAGGAAGACCCAAAAGGCTAAACAGCCGCTGTAAGAGAATTCAGAGTACCAAGAATGTCTTGCAGGGAGGCTGTTGAATGACAGTTGTGGTTTTGAGCTGCGGCGTCAAGAGTGGCTCAATACCCTGACCAGAGATGAGACTCTGCCCTACATTGTGATCCTGCCTGTTATCAGCCTAAAGCCATTTTCAGCCACCTGCTGGGAAGTTTATGTGAGATGAGTCAGGAATATCTACTTTGTACACCAGAAACTGAGCAAGCATAACAAACTCATGTGATAATGATTTTTATTTGGCAGCTAATGTGGGTTTTATTTATCTAGCAAAAGTAAATTCTGCTAGATCTGATTCCTGGAGCTGATTCGTCCACCACAGGATATGAGCAACTTCCTCAGCCAGAGTAGTGGTTAGTCTCGTGTGTTAGAAATATGAGAATAAAGCCCATGAGACTGAATTTGTATACGAAAATATCCCCAGTGATTTGACTTTGCTGAGAAATTTGACCTATCATGCCTGTCTTTTTCCATGTCCTTTTCAGTTTTGCCTTGTTCTTCCTCTTCTTTGTTTTTTTGGTTTAATTCAGCCTTTCCAGAGCCCATCTCTCTTATAGCCACACTTAAAGTGATAAGAACCAGGGAACCCCCTTACCACATATAGACACTACTTTTCTCCCTCCTTTCACATGTTATAGTTCCTCTTTGGCCCTTCATCAACCTCCAGTGACTTATTTCTCAGATCGGCAGAAAACCCAGGCCTTGGTTTATCCTTGGGTCCCTCCATATTAAATACAGCCATCAATAACCCCATGCTCTGAACCCTAACCTCAGGATAGGAATCACAGTTAAAAACTTAGAAGCTTTTTAAAGTTTATTATGATGTCTAGCAAGAAAATTTGGCATGAACACCAAAATAGACTCTTCCTTTCATTAAACACACAAGAGGGTCAAGAATTTCTCCACTTGAGATGTCAGATGTCCGTAAGCAGCCTGGGTCATGTAACATATATCCTCTTCATGAAGTTCTCTCAGAGACCTCTGAGAGTCTTAAATTCACCAATTCAAAACCCACAAAACCCACGGAAAACTTCTCTTGTGCAATAAACCAGGGGATGCTATTGGACTGTGCTTCTTTTGACAACCCTATTGATTTCACAACAATTAAACATTAAAATTTTATAGACTTTTGATATTTGTAATATGTAAGTAGTAGACACTTAGCTATCCTTCCACTCACAAACAGCAAGCCTGGTATTTTTATTCTTCAGTCCCCTGGCTCACTGTAAAACTTGGTGATCAAGTTTTGGCTGCAGGTTTTGCACTGGACTGAATTGTATCACTTCAAGTTAACTTTTAGCCACAGAGAGATAACGGCGCTAACTGCTATTGTCAGCAGTTACAGTCAAAGAAGTAGAATTGAGCAAACCATATCATCCGTTCCTTCCATTTTTTGGTTTGTCTTTGTGAATCATCTGCAAATAAACCCAACTTTTCACACATTCTTAATTACTAAAATTATTTCAGCAAATAGTTATTAACACAAAATTGACTTATGCATTAGGAAAACTTCCTCTCTGCAAGCCTGATGCGTCTTTCATGAAGTCTAGTCTACTGTGAAATCAATGACAAAATTCTCATTAACTTTGTGGCATTAAGATTCATTATTGTCTATTCCCTGATTACCTGTAATTAACTTCCACTGAAACTTCCCTCACATGAGCCCTACTTTATTGACTGTGCTCTCCAACTAATGAAACAACCAAACATGGTTCAGCTTGTAAATTTTAAAATACAATAGGTATGCAATTTTAAATGTTTGCAGCAAATACCTCAAAGACGAAGATTAATATTTGCCTTCCTAGAAGCTTATTATCTTCTCTCTGGGGTACTCCCATTAGTAAAATCTGAGCACTTGAATACTCATGTGATGAATATGAAAGATCACAGTACTGGTGACTAGTGGGATTCTGCTGGCCAGCCCATGAAGAGATTACATAGATATCCATCTAAAGCTGGTAAAGCTGTGCTGAATTGTTGCGGCAGGCAGCAATAACCACACAAGATAGATGAAAGGATTATATTTGGTCTTTAGGGAATGGGTAATGGAGATCTATAAAAAGAGGAGACCTGCAAGAAAATCTTTGAAACAGCCAAGCTCAGGAAAGAGAATTAGGTCAAAACACTCAAATAACATTGAATCCTAAAGATGAAGGGGAAATTCTAGTTTCACTATGGATGTGTTCCTGCTCATCTAGCACTAATTGTTTGAAGAGTAGGTATCAGATCAAATTCAAACATTTCTGGGAAGCAAATGGACTAAAAAAAAGAGAGTGGGGTCTACAGAATATGATTTCTTTTATTATAAGAAAAGCATCAGAACCATAAAAAATAAATAAAAATCCCCCCAACCAACCCAACCCTAAAACAAACAAACAAACAAAAAGCCTCAAACAAACAAAACCTCAAAAACTTTCAGGGACAAACAGGAGCATACTGTGGTAAGGTGACAGGTCTGAGTTCAAGTAAAGAAGCCAGCCAGTATTAAGGGAGTCCCTGTGGCTCCTCCACTGCAGCTCAAGGTCTAAAGATGTGTTGAAGGTCCTGGTAGAGCTGGTCATTAAGACCTACTAGTGCCCTCAGGGCCCTGGCATGAATCCAGCCTTCCACTGATTTACAAGGACAGGAAAGCACCTTCATTTTAGTTAGAAATCCAGTGCAACTCACAAAAGAAAAAAATAGGCTTAAATAGGCCATGTACTTATCTCTTACCAATTTCAATACACCTTTAAGCAAACCAATTCCCACCTTTAAAAAATAGTATCCAAGTAGTACTGTACTTACCAGCTTTGCTCAATCATTTTGACTGAACACTTCCATGTCCACTCACTTTTAGCCATTCGTTAATTCTAACTGGAAGCATTTTCTGTCTATTCCGACTTTGAGACAGAATGAGGAAATTGGATCAGATGTTTATCAAGTTGTTCAGTAGTAGTGAAACAGAGCAAGACTTTATTGATCATATGTCTTTCCTGAGCCATGACTCCCAACTGAATTACGCAAGAAGAAATAATCACAATGCTTTCTTGTAATTATCATTTTTAGTTTTTCTGACCTGACATGAATTTGCCATTCTAAGTCTCTCGGTATAGCCTGGAACTGGTCCCACTCTTGGGCTCCAAAAGCAAAGAATTAATTATTTCCTTTTTTTTTATTTCTAGAAGAAATCACCAATTTTCCTAACAGATAAGATGTCTGTAAAATAAACTTTCAAAGGTGACAGACAAAGTTTTACTGCGTACTTTATGACTGGCCAAATTCTGGTTTATTTTTCCTTCCTTAAATTCCCAGAAAGTAAAGCAGATTTTCATATATAGACAGGAAAACAAATACTTGTAAGCAGCACAGTCAAAACCAGTAAGATTACATTCAACCAGTGGTGAAAGATGAAGTTTATCATCAGGAAAATAGTACTATACTGACTTTTATTCCTTGTTTCCCACCAGTGCCAACCATAGGCTTGCTTACTTACCAAACATAGCGGTTGTCCCACACTCTCCAGGAGTTCCAATTCAGTTAATTACATAAAGTTTGATCATCTAATGCAGTCTTGTTCTGTGCAATCACAGAATCAGACAGAGCTGTAGCATGTTAGGAGTTGGAAGGGACCACAAAAGATCATCTAGTCCAACCCAACTCTCCTGCCTGAGCAGGATCACCTAGATTAAATCACACAGGAATGCATCCAGACATGGATGCATTGTGGATTCAAAGACTCCACAACCTCTCTGGGCAGCCACAACACAATACTCCAGATGTGGTCTCACCAGGGCAGAGGGAGAGAAGGACCTATCTTGACCTACTAACCACAATAATACACCCCAGGATGTTATTGGCCTTCTTGGTCATGAGGGCACTGTGCTGGTTCATGGTCATCTTGCTGTCCACCAGGACCCCCAGGTCCTTCTCACCTGTTCTCCTGTAAGCATGGTGTAAACCAATAAGCCTATTTGCTTTACTATTCTCATCTATCCTAAGGATATCAGGTGAAGGAAATGGCAGACTCAAGATTACTTTTAAGATAGGAAATTCAGATGAAGTTCCCTTCCAGAAGCCTAAAGTAGGTTGAAGAAAGAGCACTGTTATGGCACTCTAGATATTCTGTTTCAACCTGAGGTATGTTTGAATGGTAAGGGGAACTGACAGTTTAATCAACCAAAACCTCATTTAAATGTGATTGTAAATTAAAAAAAAAGGAACATTAAGATAATTCAATGAAACATACCTACAAATTATTAAAGTTGATGGTATCTAAAAGAATTTCTATACTTTTGATTCAGTGAATCAATAGCAATATTCAATAGAATGCAAGAAAATTCAGTCTTTCCTTTTTAACTTTTATCATTAACATTTCCTAATATTGGTAATATATAGAGAGGAATAAAAATAGGTGTTTGTCAGAAGTCACTTTTATCACCTGGGCTGGAGAACAGTGGAAAGACAAAGCTTGGTAAAACACAAGGACCTCTGAAAAACAAATTCATAGTCTCAAAAAATCATTTAATCCTTTTAAGTCTTCCTTTGGGATTTCATTTTTTGCAAACATTTAGCTTATTCCTTCTTTTCTGTTAAATACTTTACATTAATGGTGTGAAAGAACCTTGGGGGAAATGGATTCCTATAACTGTTCCCTTTGGACACCTGACACACCTTTTTGGGCTCTTCTTTCTCTATCCACACTTTGTGCATTCAATATATAAAATAACAAATGTCACTAGTTCATTGAGAGCTGCAACCAGCTCAGGCTGAGTTAGAGCAAGAGTGTGTCAACCAAGTCCTAGAGACCCAATCTCAGATATTTTGGTGTTTTCATCACATCTTGGAGCCTATTTCCAGGATGCCAGTAAATCCAGGAAAGCAGGCATGCTGTAACTGCACACATGCAACAGAGCAAGAGCAACAACAGGAACTGAAAACTGCAGAAATAGTTGCTTTTGAGAGAGTGCCTGAGAAAGGACAGACATAGTGGACTCAGTTCACAGCCTTGCTACAGGCTTCTCACCAGGGGTGATACAAGTCAGTAAAATGCTGCGGCCCAGTTCCCCAGCTACACAACAGAGTCAATTCTTTCCTTCTCCCACGCACATTCTGTCTCTCTCAGTCACAGCCAGCTCCTCAGCAGTGCTGCTCCTGCCACAAAAAACCCCTCTGCACAAAAGCTACCTGAACAGGCTCCTCAGGGAACTACACATGTGGATGGAGGAACCATCACCATAAAACAGTGGGTAAAGAGTGGAAATGTGCTATGAGATAGCATGTGAAAGTTTCCCAAGAAGTGGTAAACTGAGGCCCGAGAGGCTGATGAACATGTCCAGACTCAGATCATGCCAAGAGAAGAAATGACTTGCCACATGCAGACAGAAACTACAGGTATAACACGTCTTCAGGCACAAGAGACCTCAAAGGGGCTTCTGTACACCTGTCTGGAAATCATGGTTGTATCAGGATGACCAAACACTTCCAAGCAAGGGTACAGCAGGGCTGACCCCTCACCGTTGCTCCAGCTGCGTGTGCTGGTGCATGAACTCTGCATAAGAGTAATTGAATGAATAGTGTAAGCAGTTTTCTGCTGCTAATAGTTCAAGTTATCAGGAAAAACAACTTTATGAAAGGTGTTCTAACAATTCTGGTGTTGTTCTCTGTGTGTCCCCAACTCAAAGACCGTTCAGGAAAATATACAACACCTCTTCAAGTCTATATAATCAACACAGTGTGGTCATGATCCTTCTAAGGCTTCAAGATGCTACTTCTGCAGTCACTGGATTATTATTGGTTTTGTTATTATTGTTACTATTGACAGTAGCAAGAAATGGTTGTGGTTCAAGAAAAAAAAAGGGAAGAGTCTTAACTTCAGTTTGTTGTCTGGATTTATACTGAGTGTGGCTTTAATCTACTTCACTTGTAAACAAACATTTGTTCTGAGCTTTTATAAAGTGGCAGTGAAATGTCATGAGCTCATACCATGATGCAGAGAACTGGGAGAACAGAACTGGCTTGCAAAAGCATTTTCAGCTTGCTGAATCGTGCAGTTCACAACTATTGTTTCTTTACTGAGGAGCACAATCCTATACAGTTAAAATTCCTTCTTTTCATTAAAAAATGAAATAAAATAGATCATATCACAGATATTCCATGTAACACATAAGAAAGTCAGAGGTTTTAGGGTTTTTAAGTTTGCTGCACTAATGCCAGGGACTGGAACCAATAAATCATAAAATAAAAATATAATAGAAGACATTCATTTTGATGAATCAACCCTTATAAAATAGATCCATAAGACAGCACTTTGTACATGTCCTTGGACTGTCCCGAAGTATTCAGGCAAGATCAGTAAGGAGCAAAAGGAGCAGCAGGAGTTTCAAAAGTAGATCTGAAACCTTATTCATCTACAGAATTGCATGACAATTTATTGAGTTCACATATCTGATATCAGAAAACAACAGATTCACATTTGACACTTCATACTTCAGGTATGTTCACAAGTTAAAAAAATAGTTTTTAAATCAATAGTGTCTGATGTATTTATTGAGATAACTGAACCCGTTTTGTTTCTGTAAGCCAGTAAAAACCTTATCTTTTAGATAATAGTTCCTGAAGTAGCCTGATGCCTGAAAGTACATTCAATGTTCTTATGGTCCACAACAGAGTTTTACAACAGGAAAAACATTATAGATATCAGAAGAGAAGGTGTATCTTCAAACAATAAGACAGGTTCTGCAGTCCAATTGTAGATTTTTTGGGTTGTGGGTTCCAGCTGTGTCCCTCCTCAAAATTAATGTCATTCACAAAGTACAGCAGGACATTCAGCTCCAAATTTTACTTCAGTTTTTGGTCCTTTGCTGGTATTTTCATATTTAGGTCAAAGGATTATGCTAATGCAAAACCATAGCAGAGATATTAAATACAGGGAGGAATTTTAACATGTAGCAATGCAGCTCACCATGTTCCCTGCCTTAACGACAGAATGCGCAGCTAATATTGGTGCTAAAAAATGCCTGCACCGTCACTCATCTACTAGCAGGGGTTGGAATTTCCTGATTTCTTTATACTTGAAGCCATATATGCTATCAGGCTGCCTTCCAACACATAATGCTCGTATGGGTTTGATTACGATTATAGCTGATAATGTCCAACTTTTAAGTAACATTTTTCAGCAATGGATTTCAAAGCCTATCATAAAAGCAGCCAACATTTTTATTCTTTATATGGGAGATCAGATTCAGAATAAGTGATTTACACCAGCTCTCTTCACCCCAACAACACAGAGCCCAAGATAGTAAATTGTCTTCACTAATGCAGCTAATGTTATTAACAGTTGTTCAAATCACAGGGAAAACACAGATATTTTGAAAGAGTTAAATTTTTACTCTGCTCCAACAGCAACACAAGTATTTTCATGTCTTTGTCCATCAAACTGATGTAAGAGACTGCTGCTAAGGGTAAAGGCATCTTTCACACAGGTTTCTGTCCCACTCTATCTAAAACTGAACTGGAAGAAAACACAGTAAGTTTTGGCAGTGCAGTAAAACACCTGAAAGAAGACATGCAGGTGAAACAAAGAGAAAACTGTATGATAAGCAACTGCTAAGTGCAATATTGTTCCTACAGCAACTGAGAAGTCAATTCAGCCATGAGACTGTCCAAGGAGGCACATTTCCCCGACAAGCAGAGTCAAAAGGAGACCATTTATCTCAAACCCTTCAACAGGGATGTCCTCTCAGCCCCAGGGCTGACCAGCCTCCAACAAGGCTTGCCAAGACCATGGTTCAGTATCTGAGCCTAAAGCATATAATAATAGTACTAGAGCAGATAACTAGTAACAAAGAGACCATATCCAGCAAAGCAGAAGCAAGACTATGCTGGGGGCTGGGGGGAAGACAAAAATATCTCACATTAAATTATTGAGGGGAAAAAACAACTGGAGTAAATTACACAAGTGGGAGGAAGCATCTACTGCACATGGTACCAGGAAGGTGACAATCAAGAGTGGGGTCTCTCTAAATGCTATTGGCACAGCCCACTCTCCCAGAGATTCAGGTACCAGTGTACCAGAGGAACAGTGGGCTGAGCACACTGTCCCTGATCTGAAATCTGATGGCATCAATGGAAGCACTTCCTCTGGCATCGGGAGAGTTTGGATTGCACCCAATATCAACAGCAGCTTTGAACTGGAACAAACTTCCATCGTTACATAGATCTTCCTCAGGCTCCTTCGTTTCCAGTTCTATTTAACACAGAATGACAGCCTCCTTTGCAAATTAAACAGCTAAGGAACAAATTAGCCAGATCTACTTACAGTGTAGAAAAATAAGTAACTTAGCTTTTTTGCAATATCAGTGAGAAAAAAGTTCTGGAAGTTTCTGGATAAAAATAAGGTTAAAATTTACCCGGTGATCTGGACTCATTGGTTGATTCACGTCTCTCAGCCTGCTGATCCCTAGGCACAGCGGAGGCGCAGGCCAGCAACATCCCACAAACCTGCAGGGGGTTGTTCCAGTTGATGTCACATAAACACAATAACCTTCCACGTAGATCTAGATTAGTGTAAGAGAACATAGAAAAAAAAAAATCAGTTTAATAAAAAGATAGGAGAGGATGGGAAACACATGAGATGGGTAAGAGTGAAAGGAAGCACTTGGTTTTACAGAGGAGTTGCACTAAAATTTAACATGCTGACATATTTCTGTTTCACTAAAGATATGTGAAGAATGCCAACAATTTATTTTGTCTCTTTTTCTAGATAGATTCATCCAATAAGCCTTTCTAATGCATTTACTTCCACAATTAAAACACTCTTAAAACACTTGTCACGGATCAGTGAAATGGACTGAGCTCTAGGAGAATAGCATGAGAGATCACTTGGTGGTATCTCCGAGGGAAAAAGCCCCTGGAGCCCTAGAAAGATCTGGAGAAGCAAGGAAAGCATGCTCCACTCTGACAGGATGGGGAAACCCACATGACGAAGGTGGCAGGCAGTAACAAACACGATACATGAGCTGCCCCCAGCACCATCATGTCTTGCTCTGAGCTTTGCTGTAGAGCATGAGCTCTCACCAGCCACAACCTGTACTTCCACTGTTGAAGCTCACATATCCTGTCCACTTTCAAGGACTTTCATTAGAAAAGCACTACCAAAGCACACAGCATAGCAGAAGAACCCTGTCCTGGGACTGTCCAGGACAGACCTGACTTCCCCAAGCAGCCAGCACAGGTGAGCTGAGTTGACCTGGGCTGTTTTCCACACCTCCCGGCATTAATCCAGACCCTATAAAAGGGGCTGGTGGGGCAGAGGCAGGGGTTGGGTTCAGAGATACCTGCACTGGGACAGCTGTCTATCTTAGTTTCTTGATGGTTGGTGAAGTAATCTGTGTTATCACCAGGTATGTCTGTTATTGTTCTCCTTCTCAAAGTGCTTATCAGTAAACTGTCTTAATCCCAACCCTCGGGGCTTGGTCTGTTTTCTCTTCTCATGAAGAGTGAGTGACCGGCTTGTGGTGCTCAGTCTCTGCCTGGGACTGAACCACAACAGACCTGCAATGCAAAAGAAATGGAGATGCTGCACTATGGCCAAAGTTTGGAAGGATTGCTCACCATCCCCCCTCCATAAGCTTGTTCTCAAAGGCATTCCCATGCATAAATCTGTTCTCTACATCTTAAAACAGGTACATTGTTTTGTTGTTCCTCACAGTTTTATTTCCTCTTGTCCAATGTCAGGAAGACAGCACAAGCAAGCAAACTGAAAAAAGAGGCAGAGACATTCAGGAGTGAAGGTGAAAGTAAGAACATAAGGCAAGAAAACATCTGGGAGAAGGTGGAAATGAGAAGTCGGAAATGAGAAGTCTGGATGGATAAAGCAAAGAATGACTGGGCAAGAAAACCAGACCTGGGCAGAAAAATGTGATAAAAGAGACTAAAGTAAGGAAAGACAACACCAGGTGTGAAAGAGACAGGACACAAAAGAAATAGTACATTAACACTTAAAATTTTCCATAACACTCACACCAAGAAGTTCAGGATTAAGGAATCACTACCAATGTTCATTCTTCATTGCCTAACATTTTTTGGCAGGCACTTAACTTTGCAACCTTATTAATGTCCTTTTGATGTCATTTTTGTGTGCTTATAGCACCTTATCTGAGAGGCCAAGACTTAGCCATCACAACTGCAGTTTTCAGATTTAAATGCTTCTGGAGCGACCAGAGCATAAAAGTGTGTCAAAACAATCCTTTTCACGCTCAGCTCACTCAGAACTAAAATGATTCCTTTGAAATCCTTTGAAAAAGAAAATCACTTCTAAGAGAAGAACAAGAAGCATGAAAAATTGTAGACCAAGAAGTAATTTGGAGGGATGTCATGAACCCCACACAATGATAAATTAGAATGAGAAAATTATTATATCTGTTCCAACCAAAGTGTATTCATGAGGATATTTCACAATGTATTTTCCAGTAATACTCAGGGAAGTCATCTCCAACAAGAGATTTAACTTAGAGTATTTAAAAAGAACCTTTGCAATGTAATCCATTGTTTGGAAGTTGTAGGACTTAGGAATTGTACTACATCCCCTTTTTTATGAATTGAATCAAAACATAAGACACCTTACTTAGATCTCTGATGCTGTGTTTAGTATAGTTGGATATATTCTTAAATGCATCTCTCTAGTCCCCTTTAGAGAATTCTGTGGCTCAAAAACTACCTCAAATAATTTGAGTGCTAGACAACTTTGAGAACTGCCTCCAGTTCAAAGAGCTAAAACTTGCAAAAGATGCAAAACCTTAAATAGGCCATTTTATTAGGAGTAAACACTTTCAATTTTATAGATTTAAAGTTATACTTATATTTGACAACACAGACAACACCCTTCTGTGATAGCCTTTGAGATCTTCTCTTGATATCATATGATATACTTTGCTTGATTCTCAGCATCCTAAACATAGTACTCATAATGCCAGTTGCACTAAACATTGAAGGACTATTTTCTCCACTCAGAAGATGAAGACCACAGATCTCATGACAGAGATGATAAATGTTTAGAACACGAGAGCACTTAGCAGTGCACTGTCAACAACCTTGGCAGAAACATCTGATATCCTTTGAGATCCTTCTTGCGAGCTCCCTGCTTGATCAAACAGCCAAGAGTAGTTATCTAGTCACAGTCATTAGATGACACCATATACATTACTCTAAGGAAACTGATGGAGCAAGATAAGTAGCAGTACATTATTTTACACTGTAATAACCTAAAATCTACAGCCCCTCTGTTTTAATTACTCTAAATCCTAATATTATTTACTGTTAATATTCAATTAATAAGTGGCTTCTGTTGATGTCATTGTCACAATCCTCATTAATTACCTTGGAAGAAAGTTGCACCTTTTTGTTTTAAGCAATTATTTACATTTAACCTAATTAAAAGGTTTATTTGAATAAAGGACTTTTTGGGTTAGTCAATATGATTGACGGCACTTGGTACCACCAGTCATATGCATCCAGTGGACAAACATAATATACTTAGGTGAGGTAAGTAGTTTTCTTTTTGCTTTTAATAAATCTCTGCATCGTAGGCATCTCAGATTATTTGTGCCACATCTGCTGTTCATGAGATACAAGACAAGAATCCACAGTTAGCGCTTTTTAAAGTGCTTTTATGTCATGCTTTTAATTTCATTTTTGCAAGCTTGGTTAATTCTAAAATTGCTTCGTTTGAGCATTTTCTAAGTTTTGAGCAACCAAAAGGGGAGATGCAAAACAGCCCTATTCACTTCCCATACTATTAACAGGAGCTCATCAAGATTAGCTTGAACAACTGACATTAAAAGAAGCATCAGTAACTTAATGAGATATTACCAATATTTCCCTAGCACTGCACCCAAACGAGTGGAATTCTCTGTGTCTCTATCACTTTCAATTGTCTCAAATTTCCACATTCTCCTGGGAAAGATTCACAGCTCAGACTGATACACTGCCACCTCTGCAAAGTCAAGATTCAGCCAAACAGCAACAGCAGTAAATGTTATAATGTCCTGTACAATTCATTGTTCCAGATGTGACTTTCAGAGCCTAGCAGAACTACTTATAAAGCAATGTTATTAAAAAAAAAAGTTTTATCTTTCTCCATTTTATTTTTTATTTATTAGAGAAAGGAATAGAAGTACAAAACCCACTAGTACCACATTGAAGATCAATAAATTAAATCCCCAAATACAGGAAATGAAAATACTCTGATCCTAATATTAATGCCTCTGAGTACTTACATGGAATAAATTCACCCTCATATCTAAACAATCCAAATGATAATTAGAGCTACCACATATGCAGGGTAGGGGGAAGCAAGACAGTCGTGTCACAATGAAAACTGAGTACCTTGGTTTTTCATTTCCTGGTTCTTTTTCTGGATTTCTAATTGTGAGCTTGACATTTTTCTGGTATACATTTTATTTTTAACATCTGTGCATGAAGATAGATAGGTAAAGCATATACATAACGTATGAATGTGTATTTGTGTATTTTATCTATCTGAAGCAATGTACACAGAGTATCAATAATGCTGCTTCTTTTCCAGAAAGAGGTATAAGATTCAAGAGTCTGGTCATATCTCAGGGATGACATATTTTGGCCTCTTAGGTGAAAGGAGACAATGAGAGAGCCAGCTGGCTCATGTGAAGGTAAATCTTCCATGCCAGCTGGACAAGAAGTAGTATCACTGTTAGCTTTGGAGGCTGCTGCCTGCTTACTAACTACTGGAAGACCAGAAGAGTTAAGAAGCAAAATCTACATGCAAACAATTTTCCATTCCATATGGAGTTGTCATTATCCCTCTGAGTATAATTAGGTTTGCCAGATTTACAGTGCTGTATGCAGCAGTACAGTGAATCAGGCTGCTCAGCTGCTTGCCACTCACACAGCATTTCTAAGTCAGGCCTCGTTACCCTCCTGGCAGTGAGCGATGAGGGGATGAAGGCACATTAGAGCTCTTGGAGAGAAGCTGACAAAACTCTTGAAAGAAGAAAGGAATGAGACTCAACAGAAGTAGAATATGGACATGTTTCTAACCCTTCTGCTTCCTAAGCCCCAGATAACCGATTATGGTCTTTTAGTCCAGGTGCAGCCAGCATATCTGCCACAAGACCTGACTTACTGCAAAGAACCTTAAAGCCCCCACTTTCAATGAACCTCAGCTTGAAGGACCATACAGAATATATTTAATTTCTTCTATTTTATTTCTTTCACTGACTTAACATAATCATTCTCACACTGCTGCAACATAACCAAATGTGCCTTAACACGCCACTTGCTTTGAAACCCCTGAGGCAGAGGCCATGGCTGAACTCAAATTGTAAGGTGTCATGGACTGTTAAATTGATGATGTGCATTTAAGTTTTATAGACAAAGAAGCTAAAGGGTAGAGTCTGACCCATACTTATCCAGCAGATCTGTGGCAGGGATGAGAGCAGAGCATGCTTGCCTTGACCTCAATCTTCCGTGTAAGTCAAATGAAGAGTCTCTGGATTTAACCTGTAAATTTACTGAAGAGACAGTTGCTGAGTTATGGTGTCCCCTCTTAACCAAGACCACTGGCACTCTTGGTATTTGGAGTGTCTCTTTTTACAGTTCCATGTGAAATATTAAGAAGAAGCATAATCTCCTAGGAAGAAGTCAATTTACCTGAATAAAATCATCTTAATTCTAAAACTTCACTTCGTATGTAAACAGACTCTGTCAAAATACCTAAAAGGTCACCTGAACATCACTATATTCTATACTTCCATGAACCCAGAAACACAAAGGAAAAAAACCAAACAAACCCAAAACAAAACACAAAAAGAAACCCAGAACACACTGATAGAAGCAGATTTTAAACTATTTAATCTCTAACCAACAATAACAAAGAACGGCCTCACACAAGATTTCAGCCACACCTCTCATCCATGAAGACAGAAACTTCTCTTTAAATTATATCAAGCTACTTACTATCATGAATATAAGCTCCACTAATGACAAAATAGGGTGATATCAGAAATGCGGGGAACATGAGTTAAATGAAAAAAAAATTAAATCACAGAATAAGGATGGACTTTACAGACTTTGCAGCCTACAATCCTGACCCTTGATAGTCAGGAACATAACTGAAGTACACTGCATCTCTTCTAATGGACATCTACACCTGTCCATTAGAGCTTGTTTTCATTTCAGCCAGGAAAGGAAAGGCCATTTTAAATCTCATCATACCGATAGTCTTGTCATCTAACAAGAATTTCCACTAGTTCACTAGCTAGAAGTACCCAGCGTCACAGATCACAATGAATGAACCATAGAATCATAAGTATAGACATGAGAAACACAAATACAATCGCACAACACATCATTCATGGTATAAGTTAGAACACTGTACATTAACTCTGGAAGGTCTTATCTAAAAATAAAGCTTACAAATTTAAGTTACCTGATTTAACTATGAATTACAACTACTAAAAGTCAGAGAAGGGTAAAGATGATCAAAGGAATCAAAGTTATGCTAGATGAAAGGCAGGAAATTCAGAAAAAAAAAAAAAAAAAGAGAAAAATGGCAGAGAGAAGTTTTTGAACCACTGTTTATAAATGCAGCAGAGTATGAACACTGGAGGGAGAAATGTGCTATTGAAGTGCATTGCAGACTGAAGAGTCAATGGATACAACCAGATCATAAACAAGCATAGGTTGGACTCCTATAAGAAAAGTACAGGTCTGGAATATGCTGCTCATACAGGTAAGAGGAGCAAACATCCTAACCAATTTTGATGGAGTGGACATATATATAAATAGACTGATGTCACATTATGCTTTGCGCCGCAGCTTGATTTGATGCTCTATTAAATACTTTTCACTTTTGACATGCCATGTTCCTGCCCATGGCCATGGTTGTGGGTGGACCTAGATGATCTTTAAGGTCCCTTCCAAACCATTCTATGACTCTCTGATCTTTTATTAAGTGATTATCCTTGTGATTGAATTAAAAACGAAAAAAAAAAAAAAAAACCAAACCAAAACAAAAACCCTTATCACTACAACAGCAAAACCCATCAAGGGCTGATGCTGAACAAAACATGCCTTATCAGTGTATTTCTACTGTTTTATGGAATTGGAGGGTTGTTTTTTTTCTGTATGTGCTTTTTTATTGGGGTTGGAGGGCTTATTTTGATTGTAGGTTTTTTTAGAAGGTGTTTTTTTTTTTTTGTTTGGGGTGGAGGGGTGGGAGCAGGTGTTATTTTATTTCTAAATGATCAACATCCCAAAATCTGATTCCATAGCTTCTAGAGTGGTTTCTTTCTAATGGTGAAAAGAAAGGAAGAAAGAAACCAGAGTCCTTTGCAGCTGCTGTACTACACACAGCCCCAGAACCAACATGGAACAAGGAAGAAAACATTCATCATTGCTGCCTTGCAACATACATCAGTTATATGTTTACTATTCCTGCCTGCTTCTTCCCCCACCCATCAACACCCCTGCTTATAGATTTCAGTTACTGCAGCGAAGCACTGGCATTTTTGGGTTTAACATGCTAGTGTTGCTGTGACCACCAGCAACAAGTCATTCTGCCAAGAAGGTTGACAGCACTGGCTTCTCACAGGCAACTTCTCAGATCATGGAAAGGTCCAGGTATCCAGCTGCTTTACCAAACAGCCAAGAATATTTGGATTACTCAATACATTCAGAAGTATATAAATAAACTATCATTGATCAGCCAAGATATCTTTCATTTTGAAAGCCAGTTCAGAGTTAAACTGCACCAAAGACTAAGACCATGAATCAGCAAGGAGGAAGATTACCCTCCAGAATACAAAGTGATCAACATTAACAAATATCCCCCCCCTCAAAGAACACATAAGTGGATCAAAAGTTTCTTATCCTGATCAACCAATGAAGAGATAGTGTGTCTAAACTAATTTAACTGTGCAAATTCAATTCTTAAGAAACTGTGTTCCCTCAGACTCTACCAGGTTGATAAACAATGTGTATAGCCCTCAGTCTCTGACCCAGTCTTACTTATTTCACCCAAGAAAAGTTGGACAGAAGAATTGACTGTTTAACAACATCAACTGTCTTAAGTGTAGTGTAACACAAGACATGAATGCAAATTGAAGATGAGAAGTTTGTTACCACAGTAGAAACAATTTAATTCCAAATAACATAGGTGATATTACACCTATTCCTCATATTTTAGTTCTCCTTGCTTTGCTTTATTTATGTGCCATAAATCTGTAATTCACCAGTGAAGAATGAAACACTTTATTGAACATCAATACAGTATTTACACTCCCTGCATCAGATGCCACTTTTTCATTGTAATGGGACATAGTGGGAATCCCAGATTTATGAAGATTTATGGACTTCTGCACTGCGTTGGCAAAACTACAGAGCACCATGAACAGGCTCTTGCAATGTGCCCAATCAAGTAAACTTTCATATTAATTAGAAATCTCTGGAGGATTTATGGCAACAATTTAAGTTAATGGGAACATCATTCTCTGTCATGTATCATTCCTGGACAGTAATAATGTAGGAAGAAAAAAAGAAATCAAAATAAAGACAAGAGGATGACAAAAGAATTTTTAAATGTTGCAATCTTTTGAACTCAGAGATTTCACTAGAATTTATGCCTCCCAGAAGTTATGATCAAGTCAGCCTGTAGCATATTTTGGGTTTTTTATGGCAATAACACTTCTAAGAGGAAGAGCAGTTCTAATTCAAAATAAATAAGGACAAATAAAGGAAAACATGATTCCTCAGGGATCCGGTGATTAAGGAATCTACTGCCTCCAGAATATTCTTAGAAGTTCTAGGCAAACTTCAAGCCAGCCTCTTGCAGGTATTTAGGTTTAAACTTACCCGTATGCATGGACAGTCCCATTTAAGACAGCAGGGCCATTTGAAATGAGTCAGATTAAGCCCACACCTGTATCCTTGGGTTAACACAGCCTTAGCTACATCAGAAAAAACGCTTGTAATTTTACAGTGGAGCCAGGGTCCTAAATACATCAGCTGTGCTGCACTTGGGTCTGGCAGATGGACACAAAGGCAAAAAATGCCTCCAAACATGGCTGGAAACCACCACAAACAAATGCCTGCTCATGAGACCTGGTTTAGCCAAAACTGGGTGAAACCACCTGAGTTCAAAAATACAAAAGGGAATAAGACTTCGGGAATCATCACCCAAATTTACAAGATGTTAATTGAATCATATCTAGATTCTCAAGAGACTCACCAGGACATTAATCTGTATACTTTGCTGCTAAACTTGTTGGCACTTCTTTTTATTCATTTCTTTTACTACAACAGGAAAATCCTCATAGAAAATTTCATGTTTCATCAATTCTGTGTTAGGCAGAACCTGCTTACTCAGATGAAAACTGCTGGTTTTATTTGTACTAAGTTTCAAGAGTCACAAAACATGAGAACCTAAGTATAACGTGGCTGTATCTTAAAGTAACTACATCCACATATATCTAACCAAAACTGTTTCATAAGCAAAAATCTTAGCTGTTTGACTTCCCTGGTCAAATACCGCACAGTGCCACTTCAGTGTATGTCTCAAAACAGAGTAACAGGAGTGAAAACAGCAAGAGAATTTAGCAAACTATCCTTTCTCCAGAGCCAAGCTCCACATGATTGGAATCTTCCCAGGGCTGCAGATTAAGATAGGCAGCACATGTCAAGAACACCTGAAGCAAAACAGAAAAGTTTCTTTTACCTAAAGCCATCTCAGAGGTAGCAAGAAACAGTTGTGTGGCCAGCCCCAGTTCACCTCACTTCTGTGGAAAGACTAATGGAGTTATAACAAAGAGCTTAATCACTTATTAAAGCATGAGCATATTTATTTCCTTTTACCAAAAAAGCACTGTGAGAGAGAAAATGCAAGCTGTGACATAAGAGACAGAGTGAACAACAGATCAATTTAAAGATTTAAATACCTCAATGTTACATGGATTATATACAGTACCATCATTGCAAATAAGCTGCACTGTAAAATCAAACTTCAATTATTCAAGCCTTGCTCACTCAGCCCATTCACAGAGAAATGCTTTCCCAAGGAATTACACTGAGAATTACTTATTTGGTTTCCTAGATAACCTATTAGGAGAAGAAGGTGCTTCATACTGTTACACATCAAGAAATTTTATCCAGGTTACCAAAAAGGGCCTAGAGAAACAAGACACATCAGGGCAAGTCTTAATGATGGTCTCTCAAGAAAAACTCACAGATGAGACCATCATGGAGTTTGGTTGCACAAGTCAGAAAATTTCACAATTAAAAGGCATCAGCAATCAGATAAGTGGTGATTAACTATTATTGTCGTATTGCTAAAGAACAAAAAAATACAAAGAACAGCTACCTCTGTTTTTTTTATGCCCCTGAGAAACTCTATAGTCACAGATAAAACCTCTGACAATGGGGTCAATTTTGACCTCAAGATACTTAAGTGTCCACACTGAAACAGGCATTAGACTACATCCTAGGTGAATAAACCTTTGGAGATAGGCAAGGCAATCTCACCAATCTGGTGAATACCTCTATTCATTTACCATGAAAAAATTTATAAATAACAAATATTGTACCAGAGTCTTATGACATCAGATACACAAAAGTGTATCTGAATTTTTGTAAAAGTTATAAATATGCCATTAAATTCCAATCAAGTCCCATTATTTGTCCTAAACCTCAGTTTGACCTACAAACTCTCTATAGGATCATATTTAAAGCAAATTTACCTTATAAAGGTTTGGCCAATGTTAAAAGCTACAACTACATTTCAGTTTTGATTTAATGCAATATTTTGATATTTTAATCACAGATCCATGTGGAACTTCATAATTTCAGTCATGATCATGCAGTCATCACAGTGTTGGGAATGTTGCTGTCAGTCCTCATGCCGTACTGCAGAATCTATTCTTTCTGAGCTTTCTTACTTGTCTGCTTGCTGCTTTCTTGCTCAAGAAAACAGGAAATTCATCTTCAGCTCATGAATAAGTAGTCCATTAGTTCTGAGACAGAGTACTTTGTCAATATTCTTGTAGCGGTAAATTCTTAGAGCATATTTAGAGTTCCTTTTTCAATGCTAAACAGGAGATATCCCTGAAATATCCTTCAAAATCATCAAATTTAATAAGAATTGATAACGTTTCAAGCAAAAGCTTATTCCTTTGGCTCTTAAACCTCTCAAGCTCTTAAAATAGTCTCTTAAAATTTAATTACTTCTTAAAGGGTTCTCTGAATTTAAATAACCCTTCAAGATGGCATCATATCTTATGAATAGTCTTTAGAGAGGTAGTCCTTTATGTTTCTCACCAAAAATTTGTGAAGCGTTGCCAGATCAATTCACTCCACAAAATATATGTTCAAGTGACTTTTTATATTAGTGGTCAGTTGTGGCATCACATAGCCCTCCCATATCGTACTTAACTCATTTCTCGCATAAAAAGAAGGGAAGTATTATGTGACAGTTTCTTTTAAGGTATGTTGGCAACACAGTACCAATACAGGAAATCAATCCTGATTGGAAATATGCTTAATTGTTCAATCCACTGCAGTAGATAGAACACAGACATGTGCTTAAGTGCTTTCCTAAATACATGCGAGCTGTTAGCTAGAGCTTAGGGGTGACTTGAGAGCAACATAGTCATTACCCAGCAAAGTTTATCAAGGCTTCTTTGCGTATTTTGCCCCGGCTGGACAGAGCTCTGTATGAAATAGTTAACCACACCTAATAAATGGCTTTGAAAATTATTCCCTTATCTTTGTCAGCACCTCAGCTTCCAGAGCACAAAGGAGAAGCCAATCCAACAACTGAAGCATTAGAAACAAGAGCAGCAAGGGAGAAAAAGCACTTCATCACATTGGCAGATCTTTTCATGCCTCAGTTTCTCAGAATTTTCAGTTGTCCGTTCCAATTGAGAGGTAGCTCTGGGAGAAACAAGATTGAAGAGAGAATGGAGACTTGAGAAAGATGTTTTGTTGGAGTATACAGAGCTAACAGGCTTAAAACACAAGGCTTTGTCAGTAACCAGCTGAGGCTCTGAAACAAATTCCTATAGGAATCAAGGACTGTCACAGGTGACATCAGTTCTCACTCCAAATGCAAATCACTACTCTTCTGTCTATCTTGCTTCCTATAAGCCGAAAACAATCCTACCAAAACAAAGCACTCTACTAAGTATCTAATTCTTTACATAGGGAAAGAATGGGCCAAATATGATGGATGCTAGTCACCTCACATACCATACGCTTGCAAGGTGCTCGTATACTTCACAATGAAAGCAGAACAAGAACCTACATAAAATAGAACGGCATACAAGAGCGGGGCAGGAGGGAGACTGTGACAAGGATATCATTACTGGGAGAGCAGGACACAAAAAAACCTACCAAAGACATGCTGCTGCAGCTGAATTATGTAGCGCTCTGAAAAAGAATGAGCTCGAATTTAACACACTGATTTATTCTCTGTTTCTGTTTCCTCATATATGACGTAATCATTAATCAGCTACTTTCACGGTGAGAAAAACTGGGTTTTGATTAAATTAATCATGAATACAGTCCAGAAATAGTTCCCTGCAAGTATTCTTTTGAGCAAACACTTCACTCCCACAGCTTTTCACAAAGTGCTCCACAGCAGATAAAATAGGTACAAACATGATCTAAGCAAAACTCTATTTAGCAATTGTCAAAACACTAGTGAGTAGGTTTCCTCATTATTCACCCTGCTCTGCTGGTATCTTCACAGTCAGGGCACAGATGAGAACCCTTTGCTGCACAGCACAAAAGCAGGAGGAACAGAGAAAGATTTCTAGCTGGGCTGGAAGCCTCTATCCTCACCTTCGCGCTAGGTACCTCTGAATTTCAGGGCCAGAATTGTTTCTGGCAGTTCTCAAGAGGCAGAGATGGAGACTGAAAGCCAAAGAATGACTTTTGAACAAGAACAGAGCTCCTGCAAAAGCCATTTCCTTGCCTACAATCACTCTTTCATCTCAAGCCATTTGTCTGATCGAAGCTGCCTGACCTATCGTTACTAAATAACATTAGAAGGACAGTGCTGTTCAACGATACTTAAAGGCTTCAGCTTGTCTCTAGATTAAAAATCACTGTTACAGAGGGATTCCTGGACAAAACTAGAAGCAGGAGTCATGTGCTCAGAGCACATAAACGTGTTTCACTTTGAGCCAAAATTGTAGCTCCTTAGTTAAGAAGCTCCCCCCACACTGTACTTACATGAACACTCATTACTCTAATTGTACCTTCAGATAAAACACCTGGTTCGCAAATACAATGCCAACATGTTATATGTGTTTAAAAACAACAACAAAGTCTGCAGACAGAAAGTTCTGAGGATTTGCCTGAAGGCTTGTGTATAACAGCCACTTTGAATAATTCTAAATTTAACCAATATGTTACAAAAACAAAGCACACAGCACTTCTTACACTTGTCACTAGCACTAATTTAAACCACACTGTGGAATAAGCTATTTAAATGGGCTTGTTGACCTACTTTTTAATCCCAGCTTTTGGGGAAGTAAAGAAGTAGTAACTTAGAAGACTATTATTTCCCATAAATCATAATTTTGTATGACCCTTACCATACAGCATTTCATTTTATGAGGAGGGTTTTTTCCACTGAATATAGGTACAGATTCAGCTGCAGAACACTAGAAGATGGAAAAGTATTTTAATTCATTATTGCCTTGAAGTTATCCTCATTGTCTGACATTTTGGAAACCGTTTTGCCTATAATCAGTCTTTTCTCTGTCCTCTCAGTCACTTCAACTTGAAAAAAATGAGACCATCTCAAGCATTCAAAGGAGCTTTACACCATACAAGAGTACTTATAAGGAGGAATAAAGGGATTTTGTTTAATTTATTTTTTGTCATAAAAATTCTTTCCTCAAAATCATTCCAAACAATTATTCAATTTTCTTTAATGTTTGTCCCAAGCATGTATTTTTAGGTTCTCCACTGTTCTGTTACAGCCCGTACGTGTAAACTCCATACTGAAACAGTTTTTATAAGGACAATTGTTCCATATATGTCACAACAGTATCCAACTAGGTTATGATCTAAAATAGGTTAAAAAAACCCAAATCTACAGAGCACTCCTTGCCAATACTTACACACTTACATGTGGAAGTGTATAAGGACATGTTAGAACACACGAGGCATAAGCACATGATCTGGGAGAGCCAGCACAGCTTCACCAAGGGAAGGTCACGTCTCACAAATCTGGTGACTTTCTATGATGGAGAGCATCAGTGAATAAAGGAAAGGGAACCAATGACACCTACCTGAACTTGTGTAAGACCTTTGATGTGGTCCCCCACTGCATCCTTATCTCTAAATGGAGATATGTGGATTTGACAGGTGGATGATCCAGTGGATAAGGAATTGGTTGAAAGGATGCAGACAGCAGGTGGTGGTCAGTGGCTCTATGGTGGAGGTCGATAACAAGTGGTGTTCCCCAGGGGCCTGTCTTAGGACCACTGATCCTTAAAATCTTTATCAATGATGTCAGCAATGGAATTGGGTGCACCCTCAGCAAGTTTACTGACACCAAACTGAGTGGTGACACAATAGAAGGAAAAGGACATCCAGAGGGATCTGAACAGACTGGAAAGGTGGGCCTGGGTAAACTTCATGAGGTTTAACACCACAGTGTAAGGTCCTGCACATGGACTGAAGGAATCCCAGACATCTATACAGGCTGGAAGAAAAGCTCCTTGAGAGTAACCCTGCTGAGGAGGACCTGAGGCTCCTGGTGGACTTGATTTGATGTACAAAAGAGACCATAACATAGCTGGGAGCTAGAAAACATGGCCTCCAATGATTTTTTTTTTTTTAGGTGCCTAGCTGTAACAAGTTGGACTTCACCATAAGCTAACTGACTATATCTTAGGGTGTTTATCCACTACTGTATTTGAGTGAAACAGTACAAAGAAAGCAAGCAAAGGACCTACCAGAATAGAATAATCCTTTTTCCTTTGATGGACAAGCAGAAAGAGAAGGAACTGCAACTGGGTGGGGGCGGGGGGCAAATGGAAAAAAAATAGAAGTGGAAGAAATTTAATTATTCTGGTATCATGCACAAATGTAACCGGTAGTACATTTATGTAAGATGCCACTGGAACTGTTCACATCTATAACACCAAAAGCTTCATCTGAGTAATAAATAACAAGTTGTCAATCTAATTTTCTCTACAAATCTATCTTTGGTATAGAAGGAACACATCCTGCTTTACTTGGGACATGAATTCCTTAGTGGGGTGTGTGCTTGCACTTGACAGTAATAGAGAATTGTGAAGATAAGCTTCCTCTAGTCAAGAATACAAGGATGGGATTTTTACCTTTAAGCAC
This sequence comes from Heliornis fulica, assembly GCA_013399135.1. Taxonomy (NCBI): domain Eukaryota; kingdom Metazoa; phylum Chordata; class Aves; order Gruiformes; family Heliornithidae; genus Heliornis; species Heliornis fulica. Next base: position 67,531 of record VXBZ01010933.1, on the reverse strand, counting down.
AGTGAAGTGGCAGTAAAGTGATCAAACCCAGCAAGAGGTACAGAAACTATAGGGTTACATTAATAAACAAGCATTAATAAAACTAGAAAAATCACAGTATAAAATAATTAACATGAGAGCTGACAAGACAAGATAGGATGAGATAAATTGATCCCTTTCTTCTGCGTAGTCTCCAAAGGGGGAAAGAAAGAAGTGGGAATTAATAGCACAGCAACAGAAATGGTATATTAAGAAAAGTTTAAGTAGCAAGGTCATTCCAACTAGAGGCTGGAGAATGTAAACTATGTGTAAAGAAGTCATAAAATCATTACCTGAAAAGGTCATGGAAAAGAGTCTTGGGGCTAAACATGTAATGGGAGAAAACAGTACAAATGCAGACTTTTAGTTACATTTCAGCCGAAGCAGATTGGACCGGACAGACAATTACAGACTGCACAATCACAAACCTACTGACCAAACAAACCCCTTAACTTTAATGAGGAATTAGAAGAGATGTTTACAGCCCCAGCATCCTCGCTATTTCATTGTCTATGAACCTTAGTTAGTGGAAACCGCAGGCACGCCTGCTCTTAAGGAAGGGGGGGGGTGTGGAAACAAGAGAAAGAAATTATTCTAAGTCAGCCCAGTTTCAGCTAATTATAGCCTGACTTATCACCTAACCAGGAGAATCTTTTTTTCCCCAAATTATGGGGGACTGTATTGGGTTTTTGCACACTGGTGGGTTTAAAAATCACAAAGAGAAACCTGACAGAAGAGAGAAAACAGATTTACATTTACATTTTAAGAAATATACATATAATTCAAGTTGCACATGAAAAATCAAGGGGGCAATTTAAATGAATACAAACTGCATGTAGAAATAACTGAGATTATTTTGCAAGAACCTAATAACGGTCAATAACTGGTAAAACTGTAAGTACTCTTTAGAAGAAAGATGGCACTGAGGATTAAAAGGAACACTTGGTGAATGGAGGAGCTTAAATTGTGGTTTTATTAGTACCTAACATAGGGCATCATTCAGAAGGCTTTCAGATAATCAGCCTGCTTTACAATGCTGCATGCCAACATTTTAGTCAATATCTCTATATATCAATAAATCAAAGCAGAGACTATTATTTTCTTTGTGGCAGGCAGTGCTTCTTACTTTAGCATACAGTGCTGGAGTGCACACACAGATCCTGCAGCTCTGGTAGCTTTCTTTTAGAGTAAGGTGTCTCCAAGCAAACCTGGGCTACAGAGATGAGGACTTCTTCAACAAAACACATTAAGAAGGGTGGTGGAGAGGAGTACAAAGGTGGAAGGGAAGGTTTGCCATGCAGAGCATGGGGTTGTGTCTCCTTCCCTCTTTGCTCCGTTAACTCTGCCCATGTGGCACATGGTGCACATCACCCACAAGCTTCAGAGATGCCCTTTCTTCTGACATGATGATAAGCAGAGAGCTGTGTTCAGTCTCTGTGGAACACTGCTGACAGCAAGCCCCAAAGGTTCAGCAATTTCCAGCAGATTCATGTTTAGAGAACACAGGAAATTATAAACCTGATGCCCAAAAGACATCTCAGGGACTTTGAGTGCCTGGCAGATTTTTCCCTTTTGAGCCCTTCAGGAGATAAAATGTGTGTCACTTCCTTCAGCCAAGGCTCAAAGTAAACCAGAACGTACACAAGGCAGTCAGGCCTTCCACTCGCACAGCCTAGAGAAAGGATTGGCTTTTTGCAAAAATGCTTGTTTTAACATCCACAGGACACCTGTACATAGTCATTCACCTCACTCAGATGCTTACCATCTCTTTGCAGCACCCCACACCACACGTACTTGCCAGCTTTATATTTTTTCACAATAATATACAGTTGGGATCATGAAGTTACCATTGCTCTTTATAGGAACTCCTAGGACAAATTAATCCTTACAGCTCTAATGGAATTGTTCACAACTGCAAGGATGTATTATAATACATGATATGAATTTTTAAAATACATATACATGGTTGTTTTGATACCTTTTTTTTTTACAGTATTCTTTTGTTAAAATTTTCCTGAAGCCAGGCCACACATCTAATGGAGGGTAAAAAGAAAAGTCAGTGCCCATGAGGCTATCTTTTTTTTTTTTTTTTTTTTTTGGCTAGCCAGGAAAAATCTAAACCTACAACTATGGGACACAGATTTGATACTGACTGTCGAAATCTCCAATGTACCCTTAATCAAAACCTTAAAGTAAAATAAAATTTACCCAGAGGTAACAAGGAAAGTGAAAGCAAAGGACATCACACAAGTGACTTCATCCAGAGCGTTTAGTGAGCCAAAGCTATGCAGATATGATCAGCATTCTTCCCAGCAGAAAAGGGAGCTACTTCAGTGGTTGTAATTTTGTCTCCAACCTATGTCAAGTGTTACAAACTGTTTGAGTTTATCTGGTGAAATTAAGTGGCATATTACAAAGAACAAGGGGCCAGGTGAAGGGAGCTAATGTTTAGCCCCGTGGGCAATGAGCCCACACAGGTGCAGATAGGTCCGAGAGCAGTTTATAGCAGCTCCTCAGATGTGACAAAAATCTGATCTAGGGTGGCATAGCAAGTAGGGACTGACTACTTGTAGTTGCTGGCAGTCAAAAAGAGCTAAATTAAGTTACAACCATGTTTCTCAGGAAAAACTTTGTGTTTTCCTGCAGAAGCCAACAATTATAAAAGTTTGTACTTTTGATAGATGGGCAATCATTTTTAGAGGGCAAACAAGTTAATCCGAAAGACTATGAAAGACTAACTCGAGGAGTTACCAGACCTTTCACAGCTGTCAAGGCCAAAAAGTAAATGCATCATAGTGAGTAGTGAAAAACAGTGACTTATGCCTTCGTTCAGACACATCTAGTTATCACACAGAAGCTTCTGTATCTCTGAACAACACAAGACCTGTCTAGTAAGCCAGACAGCAAGAAGCACTCGCACCATAGGGAATCTATTTCTTTAATAACCGGAATTAGAAGCTGTCACAGAAATCCATCTAATCAAAGTAGGCATTGGGGCTGGGACTCCTCTCATGCAATCACTTCCCTTCATCCTTATCTTTCAAAGCCAGCAATGAGATGAAGATCAGAAGACCAGCTTTGATGGAAGTGTTTGAAGGAAAGAGTAGTAGTATTTCTTTATTATTAGAGAAAGCCATTAAAAAGGGGAATCTGCTTTACCATCTACTAGTTAGTTCCCAAATAAGTTGATAAAAGTAACACAAACATCATAACATAACTTCATTAACTCCCTTTACTTCCCTTTGCCCGGATCACATGTATATTCTCACGAAGCTGAAGAAAAAAGACAACCAATTATTTTTCTTCATTAAGACAAAATAATTTGTGATGACTGTAACAGAATTCACAATAGGAAAACATGTAGTGCACAGTGCATTTAAATCTAGTATAACAACATTTTCCAAACAAGTTTTATGTACTGCATTGTTGTACCTCTAAAGAGTAAACCTTTTGTGCAGTACCAGGTTTTTAACACACAACACAACCCATACCTGCCCGCTTTGCATGTTCCTGTTGCTGTATCCTGCAACACAACCCATACCCGCCCGCTTTGCATGTTCCTGTTGCTGTATCCTGCATTTCCTATTGGCAACTTAATTCCAAAAGAGAACCGAGGCTGTATCCTCGGTTAAGAGCAGCACAGCACTAGTCAGGGAAGTCTAGCACAATAGGAAAAGATACGGTTTATAATACAAAACCAGGGAGAACCAGTATTGTGCAAATTCCAGAGCCATGGTTTTTAAGGTTATGTACTTTTTTGATATATTTTACCTCTTGTTGTGAATTAAATCAATCGGCCCGTGCTGTTTTTCAAGATCTAAAATAGACAAGACTCTTTTTTCATAGCTTAAAAATGTAATTTAGCTTTTGCTGAGCAGACTTACTCCTATACACAAAGCATGCCAGTCAATTACATCGAAACAATTTCATTCAGGTCACTAAACATCAGTAGGTAGCATGATTTAGTGCCAGGAGTGCATTATACAAGAGCACAGCAATTTTGAGGTTTGGAATTGAAATGGAAATTGCAACATGGATGAATATTGACAGCAAGCACATACAGCAGCAGGGAGCACCCTGCACTTTACTCAGGGCCACGTGGTCAGCCCATTCCTGACAAGGGATCCCTCTCTCCCATCATACAGCAAGATCAGCAACATTATCTTTTCTTAATTCAAGTTAATTTCTAGCACTTGCATGCAAACTTTTGTACAAGTATACATGTCACACAACAAAAAAAAAATGAAGTTATCACACTTAATTTCATACTTCAAGATTCATAAAAGCTATTTTATTCCCTTGCATAATTGAAGGCTTTTATTTAGTGCCAAAATAAAACAATATCAGGTATTCCTGGTCCCACTTGTTCTTTCTCAGGAGGAACTAGAATTGGTGATGACTTAAGCTTATTGATCTAGCATTTCTAACATCTTTGAAACATAGCTCTAATGCCTTGAAGGATATATTATTTTGGTCATTGTTCATAAAGGGCTCTTTGATTATTGTTAAATAAAGGATTTTGTCATTTTCTTACAAAAAGAAATTAACAAGATGCACACCAATTTGTTGTAATTAAAAACAATTACTTAAATAAAACTGACCTGGACTCTCCAGTATACAGTATGTTTCTGGAAACAGTATGGCTTTAAAAACAACTTTGAAAGATGAGATCTACTTTAACAGAAATCTGTCCCAACCAGACATCACTACTTATCTCATTCAAAGCTGGCATGCTCTGTTGACCAGAAGGCAAGAGAGAATTCCTCCAGCTACTTGCTTTCTCTGTCCAAAGCGATAATTTTTTACTATTCAAAAAACATCCTCTCTGAGGATGAGGGATATTTCAAAGCTGTGATTATTACCTCTTGGCTCATATACTCTGACAATCAGAAGTATTACACTGTGGATTTTTTTTCTGTGTGATGGACTTCATCATTGCTCTCTAGCACTATCTAAACTACCACCCTGTTACACCAACCAAAGATTATCTTTTCTCTGAAAAATTTGGTGTTATGACATTATTTGGTCTGATTTTAACTGACTCAGATTGTCCACCGAATTAGCCAGTTAGGGACTCGAAAAATTGAAACTTCCATGTTAATTTTACCTTTCTCCTATCCTGTAGTTACTTATCACAAATGCAAACAGCAGATATCATGTAAAATAGAGTATTATAGCTTTAAAATTATTGAGCAAACAATGGATAAATTAATTGTTAGCCCATTTGGTATTCATTGTAGCAATACTAAGATTAGACTGTTATACCAAATGCATATAATTAACAGACAGGCTATTTAAACTGTTTCTACACCAGCTATGTTTTGAAGCATTACTGCACAACATCCTCAATAGCTGCTTCAAAAATAAAGCAGTGGCAAAGAAATATCTTGGGAAACCATCAAATGCCATTTTTAGAAGTCTAATTAACAGCTGCAACCCCCATTAGTGTACAAGAATCCATGTGCTCTGTTCTGTCAGAAATTGTTCTGTGACAGCTGTTACCTTGAAACAAGTGAGACAAGAAGAAAGATAGATGTAATAAACACTTAATGGTCATTTCTAGTCTCTGAAATCTTTCATTTCAGTGATCCTAGCCATTTTTATGTCAGTAGAACAACGTGTGTTAACATAACTTCACACAAGATGCATCTTCAGTTTTTAGGTATGACTGTCTCAAATACTGAGAGTGAAAAACTGCCACTACTGACACTGATGGACTTCCAGAGGAGCAGCAAATACCACTACTTTCAGCCTGATCTTTCAGATACAGCCTCTCTTCTCATATCATTTCCTCCCTCTGCCCAATCATTTCTGCACTCAACACAAGCCTGTTTGGCAACTCACCATCTCCAAAATCTTTGCAATATTTTTGGTTTAGTTGCTTTTCAGTGTCCAAGATTATTTTTTTTACCACACAAAAAACATCCTTTCTGAGGATGAGGGTGTTGTGGTTTGGGAGACAAGGTTCTGGTACAGAGTTGGGGCTGCAGGGGTAGCTTCTGCAAGATGCTGCTAGAAGCTTCCCCTAGCTCTGACAGAGTAAATGCCAGCTGGGCTCAAGGCCAGACCTGCCACTGACCAAGGCCAAGCCAATCAACACTGGTCAAAGTGCCTCTGACAATGACATTTAAGAGGTAAAAAGATGGAAGTGACCATATTTTTCCATCAGAGAATGGAGTGAATCACAGAAACACAGCATGTTAGGAGTTGGAAGGGACCACAAAAGATCATCTAGTCCAACCCAACTCTCCTGCCTAAGCAGGACCACCTAGATTAAATCACACAGGAATGAATCCAGACAGGTTTTGAATGTCTCCAGAGAATGAGACTCCACAACCTCTCTGGGCAGCCTGTCACCCTCACAGTGAAAAGGTTTTTCCTTACATTCACATGGAACTTCCTATGTTCCAGCTTTGACCCATTTCCCCTTGTCCTGTCACTGGCCATCACTGAGAAGAGCCTGGCTCCATCCTCCTGACACTCACCTTTTACATATTTATAAACATTAATGAGGTCACCCCTCAGTCTCCTCCAAGCTAAAGAGACCCAGCTCCCTCAGCCTTTCTTCATAAGGAAGATGTTCCACTCCCTTAATCGTCTTGGTGGCCCTGCGCTGGACTCTCTCAAGGAGTTGTATGTCCTACCTGAACTGAGAGGCCCAGAACAGGACACAATATTCCTGTGGTCTCACCACAGGTAGAGTAGAGGGGGAGAAGGACCTGTCTTGACCTACTAGCTACTCCCCTTCTAATATACCCCAGGATGCCATTGGCCTTCTTGGCCACAAGGGCACATTGCTGGCTCATGGGCACATTGCTGGCTCATGGTCATCTTGCCGTCCACCAGGATCCCCAGGTACTTCTCTGGGTGAGAAGATTTAAGAAACTTTGCAGACACCAAGGTCACTGAAGAAATGGGGGATAGGTGCTCCAGGAGCCAGAGAGATTCCCCTGCAGCCTGTGGAGAAGACCATGGTGGAGCAAATTGTCCCTCTGCAGCCCATGGAAGACAATGGGGAGCACAGATCCCACCTGCAGCCTGGAGAGTGGCCCCATGCTGTAGCAGGTGGAGACATACAGAAGACACTGTGGCCTGTGTTGGATAAAGCTCCTGGTAGGACTTGCATCCCATGGAGAGAGAGGCTCACACTGGAGCAGGTTTTCTGGGGGCACTTGTGACTCAGTGGGGGGCCAGANTCCAGGAGCCAGAGAGATTCCCCTGCAGCCTGTGGAGAAGACCATGGTGGAGCAAATTGTCCCTCTGCAGCCCATGGAAGACAATGGGGAGCACAGATCCCACCTGCAGCCTGGAGAGTGGCCCCATGCTGTAGCAGGTGGAGACATACAGAAGACACTGTGGCCTGTGTTGGATAAAGCTCCTGGTAGGACTTGCATCCCATGGAGAGAGAGGCTCACACTGGAGCAGGTTTTCTGGGGGCACTTGTGACTCAGTGGGGGGCCAGACTGGAGCAGTCTGGACCTGAGAGACTGCACCCCTTAGAAGTGACCTATGCTGGGGCAGTTGGTGAGGAGCTGAAGCCCCGTGGGAAAGGACTCACACTGGAGAAGTTCATGGAGAACTGTCTCCCATGGGTGGAGGACACTCCCTCATGCAGGAGCAGGGGAATAGTGTGAGAAATTCTCCCCCCCCACACACTCCTCCCAACCAGGAAGGAAAATAACTCACTAGGAACTGACCAAAAACCCCATTCCCCATCTCCCTCTGTGACACTGGAGGAGGAGAAAGGGGGAGAAACCATGAATAAAGTTAAGTACACAAGGAAGAGAGGGGGCAGGGGTGATGGGAGGTGTTTTAAGATCAGGTGATACTTATTATCCCACTCTGTTTTCACAGCATGTGTAATAAGTTAGATGTTTGGGGTTTTTTTGTTTTAATTGTGTTGAGTCTGATTTGCCCATGACACTAACTGCAGAACCATCTCTCCCTGTCCTTATCTCGACTCCAAAGCTTCTCAATAAGTATTTTCTCCCCTGTCCAGCTAAGAGGGGAGTGATAGAGTGGCTTTGGTGGGTGTATGTTCTCCAGCCAGGGTCAAACCACCACAGAGGGCTATTTCTTAGCTGTGATTATTACTTCTTGGCTCAAGTACTCTGATCATCAGAAGTATTAGACTGTGGAATATTTTTTACATGATGGATTTACCGATTGTTCTCTAGCAGTATCTGAGCTATCATGTTATATCAACCAAATTTTCTTGTCATAACCCCAAACATTTCCTCTGAAATGTTTGGGGTTATGACAAGATTTGGCATCATTTAAAAACATGGTAAATGCAGTTCAATGCCTCCATACTACTGCTTTTGTTCTTGAAACACTGGCAACACAAGAACACATTTTCACTTTCAAAGGCCAAAAATGAAAGAACTAAACATTTTCCAATTCTGTTCTTCTAAAAGAATTTCAAAGTGGAAAATAAATAGCCCATGTCTTGGGGAACGTGGAGTGAAACCAAAAAGAAAAACTGCAGCCTGCTTCCAAAAGCAATGATTCTCCTAAGTTGGAACAAGCACAAATCCTTTGTGTGTTAAATGAATGGGAATGACAAAAGTATTTCCTTCTCAAGTCCTTGTTAACCCAAACCACATACTTTTTCAAACTCTTCTCTTCATTAAGAGAAAAAGAAAATAAAGCCCTACAGAAAATCTAAGAAAGATTCTCAGAAAACTTATTTTTCAGAAAGAGGTAGATGATTAAATGGATATACCTTGTTTTACTGACTTAGAAATCCCTGATGCTAAATAAATAACTAGAATAACCACCACTGAAGAGGCAGTATTGTCCAAAACAACTGTTACAAATTGTGACAATGCATGTTCCAGTGGAGTTTATCATTATCATCATGAGCCTTACACAGTTTAAACACGTTTTACAAACTAGCAGATATTTTACTATTTTATAATATCTAGCAAATCAAGAAGAAATATGTATTCCCTAAGTAACCATGAGGTCATTACACCTGTGAGACAGCATGCAGGATAATCTCAGAAGTCTGAGAGTATATGCTCAGAGAACTTTATACTAGTGTTTTCCATGACATTTGAACTAGAAAAAGGTATTTGGTCTTGAGAATTAAGTAGTACAACAGGCAACACCCAATTCTTAATTCAGTAGCTACAATTTTAGTCAAGCAAAAAATAATCAGTGACTTAGGCACTTAGCAGTAGTTTAATATAGACAAAAAAGAATTATGAGTCAACAGTTAAATAATGACTCATCAGGGGAAGTAAATAAGCAAAATCAGTTCCTTTATCCCTGCATAACATGTGAGTTCATTGAGGTTTTTGTGGGTTTGGTTTGTTTTTAACTGTGGTAACATTATTTCTGATGGCCAAATACAGTAACTTAGAAAACTTCTTCAATCTGCATAGACATTTACCTACACTACCCTTTTCTAAATTTGATTTTCAATTATTATTATGCCCACTTACTAGAAATGTAGTTGAATACACAGCTGTGCTCCTAAGCATTCCCAAAGCAAGTCACAGACTTTCATAGGTGGATTTAAAAGCAGAAAGTTTGACAGTATTATGATTCTCTGAAATATAGGAGCTGACTGCAAGAACATGCCTGGCTAGCAGCACAGAATGCTGATATTCCTTCAGTCACACAGTAGTCAGAACTGATTAGAAATAAGGTTTGATTTCTATTTTGTTGTTATTTCTTGTATTTTGTTTCATAACCTAGGAAATCTGTGTCTGCACCACTCATAACAGTCTCACAGCAAAACAGGAGTCAGACAAAGGAAAAAGGAAGAGGAAAATGGTGCACTCCCGTTTCCAACCTCGTCTTCACAGAAAATCTGAGGCTGCAAAGAACAATTCTCTTCTTAACCTTAGTTAAGTTAGGTAGTTCTCCCTCATGAAGTATGCTATAGGTGAAAGGAAAGTCTCAGGAAGCTGGAGAAACAAGGGCCAAAAATAGAAGACCAGGAATACACACGATGGCTAGTTTAACCTTCTCCCCTAATGGATCAATAAGTGAGTTAGTAATACATATCTTCCCTATGAACTGTAAACAGAAAAAAAAAAAAAAAAAAAAGGACAACTTGTCTTCCTTAGAAGATAAGGCTCTCAGCCACCAAACTAATTTCTGCTGCTTTAGCTTTGTTTGCTATGGTGTTTCTGTTACTCTTCCAAGTAGATGTGTCCCTTCCTAAAGGGAAATTATCAGGATAACACGGCTGCAAGTACCGCCATGGGCATCTTACAGACTGACAAAGGAACTCAGAAAAAGAGAAATGTATCTTAAAATTCCTGATACATCCAAGATACAACACATAGCATGGCAGATGCAAATGAAGTCTGTAGGTTGCAATTAGCTTTCATGAAGTTGCAGGGAAGAGATACTAAAAAAAAAAATTTCTTTCTTCAAGCACCCTAAGTCACCTGGACATGCTGTTAATCACCACTCCTTTGCTTTCCCTCACCCCCATAGCCTGCTACACATCTATATTTTCTCTAGTTTTAAACATATGCTTCAATGGCTTTGTTATTTCAGTTACTCCACAGAAGGGATTAGCATCCCTCATGAGACCTTTTCATTTACTGAACAATCAAGCAAAAGAAAAGGTTAATAGTTCAAGAGTACCTACAAGGAAAAATGGACCAAAAGCCATTCCCGGTATAACCTCATTGACTTGAAGCACTCAGCTTTTACTGTCTGATTTATACATAGCATCTGAAGTAAACAAAGCATAAGGGCTTTTAGAAGATGCTCTACCTTATAATGGAATGGATCAGTATAATTACCAGGTTTAAACATGTTCTTTTGTCTCACCTTCATGATTTAAATAGGACATACTAAAGAATGAATAATATATATTACAAGAATAGTAGAATCTG